>OY744523.1:24651973-24719473 GCA_963556195.1 Sepiola atlantica | reverse complement strand
ATATATAAATATATATATATATATATATATATAAATATATATATATATACATATATACATATACATATATAAATATATATATATATACATATATACATATACATATATACATATATACATATACATATATATAAATATATATATATATATATAAATATATATATATATATATATATATACTTATATATATATATATATATATATATATATATATATATATATATATATATATATATATATATATATATATATATTCGTACATGCACACTCACACACATATATTAAAAATATAATAATTATCCATGGACACGTGATCATGCGGCTTATCAGGGTGGCTAGACTTAGTAAGATTCGAGACCGATATATATATATATATATATATATATATATATATATATATATATATATATATATATATATAGTCATCCACATAAGACTGTTTCGCTGTTTCACAGCTCATCAGTGCGGCTAGACCAGTTAGTGCCCCAAGCCTCAAGGACATGTGTTCCGGCGTGGCCCAGGAGAATTAAAGACACCAAGAATCTCAACCCCCCCCAGAAGTAACTCATCTCACTCCAGATGTTCAATATTTATCCACGATATAGAAATTATTCGGGAATAATACTAATAAGTCTTTCGTAAAATGAAAAGAATCATCGGATAAAAAAATGAGGAAAAAAAGACGATTAGTTAATAAATGAGGGTTTGTTGTGCAAAGCAATATGCAAATTAGTTAACAAACGTCTAACATATAGACATGGCTGAATATATTCAAACTCTGTTCTTATGTCGTTAATACGAAGTCGGCTTTTTAACCTCATTAAATACAGAGATATATGCTCCCCATATAAGGGCATCGCACTGGTGAAAGGGAACAATGTTTCCTATTCAGCATTTAGGTAATGGTTCCCCGTAAATATATAAATATATATTAGACGAATTTTAATCGCAGTCGATGTATGAATTTAACTAATAGTTTCGAGGTTTACTCTGGCCTCCTTTAGCGAAATATAAAATAGTACGATAGACTAGACTTTAGAGCAGGGGCGGGCAACCTTTTCAGAGTGAGGACCAGATGAGACTTTTGGAAGGAGATCGCGGACCGGAGTGAAAAACGAAATCTCAGAATTACTATATTTTGCTTACATGAATAAATTGTACAAAAATTGCATTGAATACTCTACAAATCTGATATTTTTTCTCAAGAGATTTCTGTGTGTGATGTTATAACAGGCGCTGACGAAGAGCCATTTTGGAATCATAAAAAAATAATGACGGGAGAAGTAGCAAGTTGATCCAGCATTCGTTTTGACACACCTCACATAAGTTCTCTGATTCATGCCCTTTCCTCGTCTCTCCTTTCCTCTTTGCCTCTCTCTTTCTCTTTTTCTATTTTTATCTCTTAATAGTTAAAGAAAAATGAAATATACATGCATCAGCGCTCGCTGATATTTATACATTTTTATCCCACTGTAAATCTTAATTGAAACCTACTTTTACGTCTATATCACAAAATGATATGAGTTTTACTGGGAGGTCCCCGGGCCGGATTGCAGTAATAAAACATAGCAGGGTGGCGGGCTGGGCGCTAAGCCTTCGCGGGCCGGATGTTGCCCGCGGGCCGGAGGTTGCCCGCTTCTGCTTTAGAGTCTTGAAAGGATCAACTCATCAAAGAGAATGAAAGCGGCGAATAATAACTTGAGTCTATTCGTTCATTGATGTTGTGGTATTTATTTGCACCACCCTTCTCTTATCAGCCTATCCATTTGATGCTATGCAAGCCACGTGGTACATGATACTCATTCAGTGTCACATGTGAACAGAAAACTGGCTTGTCTTTATTCGAAACACGAGTCCGTATTCGAAAACGCACGCACTAATTGGCAGATATAATATGTCTGTATAAAGCTTAAGATTAAACATGTATTATTGTTATATAGCTGTATCTGATAGGACATTTACCTCTTTGTGTACAAGGGCACATGTCGTGATTCGGTTCGTTTCCGACTTTGAGGTGTTTATACTATAGTATATACACTACCAATCAAAAGTATGTGGACACATTCAAAAATATTTCTAAACGTGCTATTTTTTTTATGAAATAAGATACGCAACACCATGGGTTTAGTAATTATATTAAATACAAGCATTCCTCATCCATATTAAATACAAATTAAAACCTTCTAAAAATACAATAACTTCTTAAACTTTTCATTTGATTCATCAAAATGACCGGCTCTTCTGGCCGCTGTCACTGCTTCACCGATTCTAAGCATTCTCCCCACAAAAGTCTGGAGGTAGACTAAAGATACACTTTTGCCCGGCTATTCTCTAAGAGTTGCCAGAGGTGATGTTGGCTGTTTAGATCTGACTTTTCGATCAAGCTTCTCTTATATCAGTTCAAGAAAATTTTAGATTTTTGCAACTGTCTTGTGGATCAATTTTTTTCTCTCAACAAAATGCCCCCCCCCCCCCCAAAAAAAAAACACGTGAAATTACACTTAAATAACGTCTTTATATAAGAGATCATTATATAAAAAAAGGATATTCAAGCAAATAAAATTCAAACCGAAAAATGACTGTAGACCAAAAGAAATAACAAGAGTAGACGACACTACATTACGTGGAAAGAAGGATGACTGCTCCAAACATCACTGAACAACTGCATCAATATCAAGAAAAAAATATATCAACATACACGGTGAGGAGAATACTCCGTGTAGCCGGCATAGATGGCTGAATTGCTGTTAAGAAACAACTGCCGAGGGATCAAAACAGTTTCAAACGGCTTCAGTATACCGAAAAGTACAAAGACTAGACAACAGAATAGTGGATTCAAGTCCTTTGAACTGACAAATCAAAGCTCAAATTTTTTGGGTCAAATCGGATGGTCTTCGTGCGGTAAAAAGTTGATTAAAGAGCTGAAACACCCTGTATTACAGCAACTGTTAATCATGGTGGAATGCCTGTTATTGCTTAACAATTTAAAGTAAGGAAGTTACACCAATGGAATCAGATTGGTTATCACAGCTTACTTAGCGTCGTGCGTTCCCATCTATAAGGCATAATGAAAAGCCTGGCTTAAGGAAAAAATTAATTAAATTAATTGCTTTTTTGCGGAATATACCTTGCATTGAGCAACTGAATTAAAGAAAAAGAAAAAAGAAAAAAATCTGCCTCCGTCGCTTTTCTAATTCCTTTTCATCCTTCTATCAATCTATCTGCTCTATCTGGTATATTGAGCTGTATACTTTTCACAATAGGTTTTACCTTTCCTTAAAGTTCGCTTTTAGTTCTCTTCTTATATATATATATATATATATATATATATATATATATATATATATATATATATAACTTAAGAAAGCCGTTAGGAAAGGGGCATCACAAATGCCAAATGAAATAGCTGCGATTCTCTGTGATTGGCTCTGTGGGGATTGTCGTAAAGCATACCTGAGCAAAGCAGGACTTACAAGTCACAGTCGCAGTGATCCCCAAAAAGAATTTCTGAACTATCTCCTTAAAGGAATAGCAACCTACAACCTATGCGGCAAAGAGTGCCAATCTGTGCCATGTTTATAACAATAGGAGGGAACAAATTTGCAGAGAATATGGTTACCGTGTAAGAAAAATATGCTAAACACAGCTTACAAATAAAAACAAAATAGCAGCTATTAACTAACTTGTCATACCAGTAATAACACACAGCTTTGGCATTATAGACTGGCCACACCAAAACATTAACAAAAAGCAAGACAAATGTTAATACTGTACAGAATAATGTATAGAAACCAGTTTCTACCAAGGCTGTGGTCTGGGTCTCTCAGAAACTAACCATCAACATCGAACCACCATTGTAAACACTGGTCAATATCTGATGAACTTCCGGAACTAAAGCTTTAGGATGGAACATCAACTTCAAGAAACAGAAGTTAGTAAAACAACTTCCATCACAAAACAATGAGTCAGAAACACCAGACAAGCGTGCCACAGAAATAGCCCCCCAAAAGCCGACATAAATACACGAAGACCTTCTATATTGGACAACTGGAAGAATGTGCAAATCAAAAACGTGCCAAATATTTTCTGGAAGTACTATCCCAGGAATATATAAATAGGGAAGGTTCTGTAGATTGACTCAAAAGAGGATCACTCCCACAGGATCAGAAGAGGATGATAATGGCTGCCCAAGATCAAGGCCTGATGATCAATGTGTTTTAGAAGTTGAATATGCTCAGAAACAACAAGTGCAGGTTCTGCCACACAGAAGTCGAGAGTGTAAGCCACCTCGCACCCAGTTGTAAGGTTCTGATTACATAATGCGACAGAATGGAGTATGTAAATATCTTTACTGGACCATATGTAAAAAAAATTCAATATCCAGTGTAGCAGTAAGGTCTGGGAAAATATACGAGAAAGAACTGTTGGATATAAGTCATACATCATCTATTATGACGAAAGCTACATATTTAGAAAACGCAGCTGTTAAAATTGAAATAGTGATATGGGACGATGGGGGAGAGAATAGCAATTTTAATATAAGTCAGAGTTCCCAATGATGCCGGTCTAAAACGAGCTAAAAGGGAGAAGAGAGCTAAATAACAAGGTCTTATGTAAAACATGAAAAAAAGCTGTAACCTTAGGAAGATTTCAATCATTCCAGTAATCATAGGAACCACTAGGCTAATGAAAAAGAATAAAAAAAGAACCACCTGTCAAATATACCCGGTGAACTAAGTGCACGAGAAACCCAAACAATTGCACTTAAAGGGACGGTTAGAATCCTAAAATGATCTCTTGGTTGGAGTCTGGGAAATAGCGAGTGAATGTCTGGCATCTAGTAGAATGCCTCATCCCTTACAAAAATACAAACAAAGAGAAAATAAAATAGAAAATAAAATAGAGCCCAATCAACAACTTGCATAGGACAGCATGTCTGCAATTACTGTGCCAGAGTGTGTACGCGCCTGCCGGATTTGAAAAGACATATTCGATTTGCTCAGGTGTGAATTGAATGAACAAGCGATGGCAATATTGATATCGTGTCTGTTGCCACTAATATATATATATATATATATATATATATATATATATGTATATATATGTATGTATATAGATACATACGTATGTGTATATATGTCTATATCAATGTGTATTATAGGCATGTTTATAATATATATATATATATATATATATATATATATATATATATATATATATATATATAATATTTAAATGTTGAATTAAATTAACGATAATTGAATTATCGTTTACTAATAATCTATCGTGATAATAAAGCTCAATATATTGAATAGAGCAATCAATTCTAGAGATAAAAGATGAGAATAAAAAATTGTAAAGAATCAATATTTATTATAAAAAAGTAAAAAATTACAAAAGTTCAGAGCAAGTAGCTTCATATCCTTAATCCATGGATTTTGAAAGATAAACTCTTCTCATCAGAGGATAGGGAAAAGCTGACAATGTAATTTTAAATATTATCGGCAACATTTAACTTTGAAAATTTTACATAAAATAAAAACAAAATAAAGGCCAAAAGGTAAAGAGTCTTATGTTGAGATGAGAGCGTAAAGTCAGGGTGGATGATGTCCAAAAACACGTCAAAACAAAAAAAAACAGCTGTTATTTTGGAAATGAATTTTTGAAATGAATGTTTGTAAGAGTTCAACAATTATATTGACATACTGAGAAATTTAATAAAATATGAACAAAGTATTTAAATGTTTATTTTGAAAAACATTCAAGTAACATTTTAATCAGAAATAAAGTTTGGTAATTTTTAGTCTTTAATTGAAATATTTTCACTAAAAAATTAAAATAAGATTCTACGTATTTGCCAATTGCATATAAAAAGCCTGGAAAAGAATATGCAAAGTAGGAATTAAAACAACAATATGATTTAGACTTCTGGGTAGAGTATCACTTCAGGGTTGAGTATCATTTAATTATCACCCACTATTTTTAATTTAACTTCCAGCGTTGAAAGAATGGTATCATAATTATTGTTACACCTGCCGTTCTTACACAGGAGAAACTACACCGGTTGTCACTATAAATAGTGACACAGAGAAGACAAAGCACAGTCTTGTAACTGTCTAGCCAAGTGCTAGTCACTGTCTTACTTTGTTAATACACTTGTTAAACCAACCCTCGACTTGACTTCCTTTATTTATTATTTACTGTTGGACAACTTTACAACAATTATTAATTACCAAATAAAAAACTTTTGCATGCTCTGATATTAATTGACTCCATGATTGCCGAGAAAAGAGGATTGTCGAAAGAATGAGTCCGCTGACCGAAATTTTGGAACGAGGATAGTAATTATTATAACGAAAATATTAAGATGTGGACCACGCAACATTAAGAATTAGATTCCTCAAACTTTTTGTTATTTAACATTTTTTTATTTACTAAGAAGTCAGCATTTATCAAGGCCAAAAGGCCACTCGAGGATAAGGGTTAATAAGTGTCAGGTGGACGGTGAGGCAACACCATGATGATTGGTAGTGATGGAAGTTTGGAAGAATTTGATTATTTAAGAGGGCGGCTTAACACGAATTTGTGTACATTGGACTTGTAAACGACAATGTTGTAGTCAGCTGTGGAGCAGCCCTGTGGTATTAAGTTCCACAGACTGGTAGTTCTAGAAAATAAAATTTGCTAATAGAAGTTTCGTTTAGTTTTAGGCACATAGAGGGAGAAAAGGAAATTATTGACAGTGGTTGTAGCTAGACGAGTTTTTTTTGTAAATTTCCATAGATTGAAACCAAGCCGAACACTTGCCATGAAAATAACGATAGAGAAAAAAAACTAGCAACATCTCTTCTGTGAGAAAAGGAGGGAGGAGAAAAGAACATCGCCCACTAGATTTCGAAGTCGGTTTTGTACTCTGTCAAGGCAGGAAAAGGTGCTCTGAGCAGCACCTCCCCAGATGTGGCAGCAGTACTCCACCTTAGGAAGTATTTGGCTTTTATACAGGTAGAAGATTACGTCAGGAGTGAGATATCTTTTGGAGTGATAGAAAGATCCAACCATTTTTCCAGCGATCTTGGCAACGGATTTGATGTAAGTCTTCCATTTTAGGCCAGGAGTGAAGGTCAGCCCCAGAAGCTTGTCAAAGCAAAAGGCTCCCTTAAGACGAGAGTCATTCATTTCAGTTGGGACCAAGTGGGGATCAGGGCGTTGGTAGTGAAAAGAGAGAAGCATAGTTTTGGATGCACTAAAAGTAATCAGTCACCCTTTTCCCCATGGGAGAGTTAAGTTTTGTCCATCACCAACGAGGGTGGGTGTGTAAAATACAAAACGAATCAGTTGGGGGGCGTACAGATAGGTTAGCGGTTGGCTAAGAGTAGAAAATTTACTGGTCCTCATCAAGTTTGGGGCTGATTTCTATAAATGCAACAGCTATTCGCATTTCGCCAGTTAAACATCCAGTGTCACTGGAACCCATGCCGCTCATAAAACCCCTTCGGTCTTGGACCATGGGCCTATCTCGTCACGCCAAGAACTAAAATTCTGACCAAAGGACTAGTAGAAATTTCAGTTCACACGCAGAGTGCCCTGGAGTTTTTTCGTTTTATACAAACTGTATTCCAGTTTCACAAATATCGATTATTACGTTCCAACAGTCTTGAAGCCTTTTCTTTTTTGATGCCTTATTTGTTCCGGGCGGAAGTTTTAAGTCAAAATATCGTTAGAAGACTTCCAGTTTTCCGTGATCAAAGAGCAACGTGGGGTGAGGATGCAAGCCAGACGACGGATGAGAAACTGGCTTGCGATGCCTTTAACGCTTACATTCAAACGCAGTTGAAGACAAATTAATAATTCTAAATCATAGGCTGCAAATTAGACAAAATCGCTTTTTCTATCAGTAGTTGTCTCTTAAATTAGAAAAAAAAGATATTTTGTAATTACTTAATTATATTAGAAATAATTTTAAATGACGGTATTCTTAATCTCGTATTTTTAATTAAATTTTTACTTTATCTGTTTATATATCTCTTACATTGGTCAAACAATCCTAATTTGATAAAAAAAAAAACACTGCCATAAAACGTTCCGATCAAAAAGGAAACTTACATACACGCATCACTGACTTGGATTCGCACGAGGAACACGTTTATTTTGACATTTATGTACTACTACTACTACTACTACTACTACTACTACTACTACTACAGGACACTAGAAACCTGTTTTTCGTGCTTTGATTTAGCAATTCAGCAATCATAAATTATTAAAATAATCATGCTAAAACACCTTCTTAAAAAGAACTAGTTTGAACGTACGGTTGGCAAGCAATTATTACATAATTGTATTGGCAACATTCATACCTTTTGTCGTTATGCGGTGATATTATAAAAAAGAAGTATATTCATAGGTTACCTCCCTGTTTTTATAAAATAGATTATCCCAATGTGTATATTGTGTTAATAAATAACCTCTCTTGTATTTTAAAATAACCCCATTTGATTGAGCAAGACAAAACTGAATGATCCAGCAGTTAATTCTATTTATCTTCCTCCCACAGGGTAAGATGTGACACAAGGTCGGGAAAGTGGGAAAAACCCAGCGCTCGAGAATTTGAGCACTCTGGCTATTTAAAAATTGCCTGGGCAGCCCCGTCGGCATTCCCCGGTAGGGGCGCCTCAGGCGATTAGCAATAAACTAAACCCTTCTCAAAGGGTGAGAAGGCAAAGCCTGGGAGGGTGCACCTCCTAGAACTGCACAGGACGGACAACCGATAGACCGGCGAAAATCCAGACCCGAAGGCCCGGACAATACCGATCTATAGGGTAGAGTAAAAAGCCCTGGTTAGGCTCCTACCAAACGCATTTACAAAGCCATCTTTGTGACATTAGAATACGTAAACGATCGGTTTCAGATAAATTGTGTCGAAAATACTATCATACTTAAACGGACGGTATGTTGCCAAAGATATAAGCACAGTTTCAGATAAGTTGGTCTTTTAATGAAGCCGCGCACAAACTTTCTTTGAAAGATATTTCTTATATTATACTTTCAATGTATTATATTCTTACTTTCTGTCTTGTGTATCTTGTTCATTGCGTTTCAATTTCAGCTGATATTTAACCACATTATGCAAGCAAATAGCTAACATTTCACAACATTTGACAAACGAAAAACCAAATTCCCACATCATGCAAATAATGAACTACAATTTCAAAGCAACATAAACCATAAATACTCTTTTAAAAACACCAAATCGCACACATTCGTTTTTGTACGGAGAACCCCTTCTCAAAAATGTGATATTTCATAATTACCAAAAAAACAAAAAAAAAAACATTACGATATCAAGTTGGTAGACAAAAGTTAACGTAATAAAAAGTATCTCACATTATTTATATTGATAAATTGTAACCAGATGAGAGTGACACATTTAAACATGCATAAGGGTCGACATATAAAATAAAAGTTTGAATTACCCACTGGAGAGTTTGAATTACCAACTCGACACCATCCGTAAGTGTCTTCGGTCTCTCTATGCAAGGGTTTGTTAAAACAGCCCGACATGAGGATACTTCACCTTACAAGTAAACCCTTACCAAATATTAAAAATAACATAGTATTCGAAGCCCAAATAAGATCCTCCCGACAGCTATACACTGGCCCGTACGAAGAATGGTGCATCTTCTCCAGACAACGTTACTTCAAGTAACAGCACTTAGCTAGATACTCTACCAGACTAAGTGAATTCTTGTCCTGGAATCCGGTAAGACCACGAGACCACGAGACCACAAGAAAGATATACTACAACATAAGTAATTGATCATTTGGGGAGAAGGAAATTGATGTTCTTAACTTCTTTAATAACTACCCGTTTATAGATAAAACTTTAATAGAATATTCGGATATCTATATATCTCATATAGAGATCAAGTGTTATCCCCAACAAGAGGCCCTTTGATTTCTGAGAACTTCGACTGAAGTAAAATGAAATACAAAGGCGGCGTTATTCTCAAGTTGACAAACAGACGTGCTGTAGATATTCTTTTCTTTTTTCTTTTGTTCTTTATAGAAATCGCTCCAGACAAGGCATGCAGCCACTTGATGTAAGGAGCTAAAAAGAAAAAAATACTACTTCAAGGTCAAAAACTAGCCAACGATAAGTGTTAGATTGATAGATTCCGACCCAGAAAACAGCAATTCTTCCCCCTTTGTCAGAAATATCACTCATGAAATGTGAGGACTAAAGGACAAAATAAGATCATCTTTTGTCCCATATAATTATCATAAAAGAGACATGATCCTATTATTTATGGCTCGAACCTCTAATTATAGGTGATGCAAGATTACGTAATGATTATTATTTGTTTGCTGTGTAAAATCGGAATTAATTCGTTTCTCAAGTCGTCTGCATTCATCCCTGCATTAATAACATGGGGGAAAAGATATGAACTTAAAGGGGTTTGAAGAGTGATAAGAAGAACTGGGTATTAGTGAAAGGGGACACCAAACATTGGGATTCAAATTTGACATCTTTTGATTTTATTAACTTGTTATAAATTCATACCATTTGTGTGTATGTATCCATTGCTGTGTCGGTGTGAGTTCAAACCTATGTGGGTAGTATTAGCGTTGTATTCGTTGAGTTGCGGTGTTGGCTTAAGTGCATATTTGTTACGTCTTGATGTTTATACGTTTCAGTTCAATTACAACTCAGAAAAATGAAGGAAGTACGAAGTAGAACCGTTAACATATTTATTTAAGAAACACACTGATTAAATTAAAATGTAGAAAAACTGCTGAACGCGAGATGCTTGTTTGATTGTGAGACCGTTCTGTTTACTTTTCACTGTTCGGCAGACGACTCTTATTTAAGGGCGATAACTCTTACTTTTATGGTCCAAGGGAAATAACTCGATTTTGTTTTGTTAGGTTGACCTAACAATATTGCAATTCACATGTTTCTCGCCATCGCTAATCCAGAAGACACGGAAAACAAATATCGACGTCTTAGTCTGCACTAATTATTTTGTTTAAATGATTTATTTTGATTTTTTTTTATTGCTTTTCACAACAATAAGGCTAATTCGATTATACTTCCATACAATTAAAAACGAATATGTATGTGGTTTTCAAAGAATTCTTACAAATATAAAACCTCCATTGTACGAAAGGGATTTATGATTGATAAAAAGAGCGGAGTATTAGTGAAAATGGACACGAAACATCAAAATGAAAATGTGAAACCTGTTCATTTTATGAACTTGTTATACATTCAAACCATTTTCTGTTTGTTCATTGTGGTTTTGCGGTGACTTCCAAATATTTTAGTTAAAAATCGTAAATTTTAGTATTCATTTTTTTAAAAGCAAATACAGGGTGGGCCAAAATAAGGGTCCTATTTTTAAAAATTCATAACTTTTTTATTTATTGATTTTTTTTTTTTTAGAATAAGTAAAGGACCCCTTCCGAAGCAAGCATGAGCCGTATTAGCCCTAAGGAACGTACTCTCATTTAGAAAACATTATTTTTTGCTTAAAAAACTCAAAACAGTGTAAAAAACAATACTTTAGTTTTTGTAAGTTTTAAGAAGTGTTTTTCGGCTAAAATTTGTTTTGTTTATTTCAAAAAATCTCGGAAGGGTCAGTCTACACACACATAAAGTTTGGTGAGTTTAACTTTTATTTAGTGGAAGTTATTCAAATTCAAGTTATTCAAATTTAAAGATAGGACCCTTATTTTGGCCCACCCTGTATATGAAATTTTAACAATGAATACAAAATGATTATCTCCCGATTAAATTTACACACATACATACACTACTACTACTGCTACTACTACTACTACTACTACTACTACTACTACTACTACTACTAAACACTTATTTAATGTCTTATGTTTTCATTGTTTGATTGTTCATCGTAACACACGTTAATTTTAGTTCAACAAATGTATTAATATATTTAATAATTGAAATTAGTATTTTCTTTTTGAATAAAGTAGCAATAAAAAGATTCGGATTCAATAATGGAAATGTAAAGATGCTGACTAAAAAAGGGGTCGTCATCGTGTTATCGTTAACGTTTACTTAACATTTAATTCAAACCTTGAACGACACTAATTGTTATGTAATGATAATAAGGGCAATCAAAACATTAAAATTGTACCATTTAAAGATATCTAAGGAACATTTAGAAATATTTTCATGGTAATTAATGAGTATTTTACCCAGAACTTTCCACTGAAAGATATAAATGAGATTTTAGTTTCTGCTGATTCCATGTAAATAGAATCAAAAATATATGCAAAATGATGATAAATAAAACAATATAATGTAGACGTTATAGTGTTTTCCACTTTTCTATATAGATTTAACATAAAATGATCATCTAATATCTTCAATTTAAATTTGAGTTTTGGAAAAATAGTCACATACTTATTGCTAAATATCGGCCAAATAGTAATTAAAAAGAAACAATAATTTACATGACTTACAATTCAGAATGGGATATCAATTTCTTATATTAATTTAAGTAGAATTATCTTGTATTTTTTAATCTAAATTCCAGCGTGCAAAAAGTGTGTCATAGTTATTAATTACCATAAAAATAACTTTAGGCGCTTGATATCAACAAACTCCACGATTGCTGATATTGAGATTTGATATGTGGACCGGTCAACTTTAAAAAATAGATTGGTCGAACTGAGAGTGTCTAGGCTTATTGACCAATAAGAATAGAAATGCGAGAGTTAAGTCAAATCTAAAATGCGAAAGAAGGAATTGACTAATTGGGAACCCCAGGTTTGCGATTGACTGGGAGTAGAGAATTGACTGATTTCTATCCTCGGCAATTCCCGATCTAGTTTAGGTTCGATTTCCATATAAACCAAAGATATTCGCATTCGCCAGTGAATTATCCAATGCCACTGGAAACCACACCACTCAAGGAGCACTTTGATCTTGGACACGGTACCCGTCTTGCTACGCTAAGAACTGAAATTCTGACAAAAGAACGGTAATATGTTTAGTATCAAACTCTGACAAAAGACATTAGTAGATTTTCAATGCACACACAGAATGTCCGAGGAAAGTTTTTGTTCCATTCAAGTTGAATCGACGTTTCATAAGTAAACTGATCGACTGTGACGTCACAACTGTATTGATCCTTTTTAATTTTGATGCTTTGTTTGTGGCTGGTGGCCAACTTGTGTCAAAACAGCATTCAACTTAGGCCTTTTTAAGGGCTATATACAAACGCAGTTGAAGATAGATCCATAATGGTAAATCACAAACTGCAAATTAGTAAAAAATCACTGGTTTTACCACTAGTTTACCCTTAAATGCCTCTTTTTGGGGAGCTAGATTTCACCCAGATTAAAAAGCGACCTGTGCCTAACTTTGCTCTCGTGGGGAGGCAAGTAAATAAGAACTCGTTAGCCATCACTGACTCACTTTCAGATTTTCGACGTAAATATAAAATATAATAACCATGAAAAAAAAAATAGTAAAAGGTTAGGGTTCATTTCTCGTTAATGATATCATTGAACCTTACACAGGTGTTCTCGAATATACTATTGAAAAAAAAATGACCGATAAATAGCCCTGATGCTTGCGAGATAGCACGAGAAGGGAGGGGTGCGTACTCACCATTACTCCACGGTCGCAACGCAAGATAACTTGTAAACATATATAGAATCTTAAAAAGCTTACCATACTAATTCAGACAAAATGGTCTGGTTAAAATACTATTACATAATATAACTCAACATTTGATATAGAGTATTTATTTTCTCTATTATTTTCTTTGTATCTCGATTATTTTAAAAGCTTTTTTCTTGGGGGGAGGAGAGAGTTTGGGGGTACATCCCCTAAATGGTAAAGTTTACAAAAAAGTAATGTGTCTACGTTACTCACCGTGTTGCCTACAATATATATTCCATAATTCATAATGATCAGATCATTCGTTCAGGACTGAATAATATATATATATATAAGTTATGAAAATATATTCATTGCAATTAAGCGACACAGAGGCTTCCGCGTTTCACGCTCGTAGGGAATCGTCAAGCTAAAAGCCTGACAATTCCCTACGGGGATGAAACACAGAAGCCTCTGTGTAGCTTAATTGCCATAAATATATCTTCATAACTTACTACTTAGCTTTACTCACGTATTGAGCACTGTTGAAGTAAATACTGAAAATCGATACATAAAAGATCATATCCCCCTATAACATTTTATGTAGATCCATGAAATAATATATATATATATATATATATATATATATATATATATATATATATATATATATATATATATATATATATATATACGAGGTCTGTCTAACACGTATCCGACTTTAGGCCAGAAAAATATTTTAGATACGTGACGGGGTTGGGACCCTAATCCCCTTCAAAGTAGGCCCCTTGTGCTTGCACACACTTAGCCCACCGATCCATCCACTGCCGGAAACACCTCTGGAAGTCTTCTTTTGGAATGGTGTTCATCTCCGCCGTCGCGTTCCGCATTATCTCTTTTTTCGCACCCTCTCAACAACAGTTGCATTCCGAGCAGTCTGGGGTCTGCCAAAACGCTGGTCACTCTCCGCTGATGTGCGGCCATTTTTGAATCGGTTGAACCACTCCTTAATTTGTGTTACACCCATCGCATCTTCTCAAACTTGCTGAATCTAACGCGACGGCGGAGATGAACACCGTCACATTCGGATAGGTTTTAGACAGGCCTCTAGAAGATTACCCGTACCAGGAAAACTAAAATTAATTCCGTGAACCAAACAGCTGTCCACCATTTTTATGTCCCATTACAAAGATTAAAATAAAGATATACTGCTATATAATGCTATGTCTAGAATCCTTATTCCATTTTTTATTAAAATTCGTTACATCATTTTGATTATAAAATATATCTAAAATTTAAGGCTGAAACTTAAGGTGTCTTAAAATTAAAATTTAAATTTAAAAAATATCTCTTAATTATAGTTTAATTACTATGGATCAAATTTAATGCAAATCTGAAATATTTTAATTTTCTAATAGGTTAAGTTGCTAAACACACTTTAAAATACTTCAAAGAAACAGAAATTTGGGGAATATTTATGAATTAATATCAAATACCTATTGTTAAAATTTCACAAAAATCGGAGGCATTTGAATTTTCAAGAAAAGCTTTCACACCTATTAAACTAAATATAACCCACATTATCCACCCTTACACATAGCAGCTGTGTTCTAAAATTCATAATGATTAGTTAATTAGTTAAGAATTGAATCCTGTACATGCAGATATATAAACATACCTAACTAAGAAATAAGATGAACGTATTAAATCAAGCCAGATACTTAGTAATAGTAATACTTATCTATATTGAGAAAATTAATTTAATTCATTAAAGAGACGAAGTTAGTTAGCTTCTGTCTTCCTTAGCTTTTTTAAGTAGAAGCATAACCGATCTGCTCGACTTTCAAAGTTAAAGATAAAGGCAGAGTTAAGTGTAACCGACGGACATAGCCAACTATAGAGATGCGATGTCCGCATCTGAAAATATTACAGACTCTTTCTATTAATATTAGTTACTTTTCGATAAAGAATGCCTTTTTACCTACAAACATTTATTCATTAAAAACAGACTTTTCATGTTAGAGATGAACCAAATAACTTATAAGGTTTCTTTATTTCTTTAGAACATTAGTCCATTCTCATAACGCAGAAGTAGCAATATGGGTATAGGCGTAGAATATAAAATATAGGTTTAAACTAGGGAGTAGAGGAAAGTCGTCCGTAAAAACGACAGAGAGAAAACTATATTGCTATCTATTATTATACTACCAATCAACATTTGTTTTCCTTAGTCTTTTGCCTATGTACTTTAATCAAACAAAATACATGCTAAAATATTCCTCAGTTTTATGATTGCATTATGTTTTAAAAACAACAAAAAACAACAGCAGCATTTTGATTGTTCTAATTATCGGCAATTTGCAATTAACTCACCTATTTTTTTTACTGAGTTTTTATCTATCATTCTCACTCTCCCTCACCATATGTTGTTTGACCTCCCCCTCTTATTTTATACTATATCTATCACTATCTATTAACAGTCGAAGCTAATAAAGAAAGGAAGTAATAAAGATTGTAATAGTCCAATAAGTATCACCACAAGTAGTAATACTTTGTAACCCGTAGTTGGAGACAGACAGGCAGAATATAAAGCGAGCAGAAAGAGACTAATTTTAGATTTAGTCTTTTTATTTTTTTATATTTAATTGGCTATTAGAACTTTTTTTTGTTATACTGCAAACAAACTATTCCGAGCTCAGTTGGTGACCCAACGGGCCACATCTTTTCTAGTATCTATATAAATTAATATAAAATATTTATTTTTTTTATTCATTCGCTATAAAAATAGCAACCGTTTGTGACTTCACGATAGACACACTAAAACAATAACTAAAAAAGACTAAAGAAAGTAATAAGGCGATAAAATATCGCGGTCCACTATTAGAATGTAAGTAACATTTCTTAAGCGATGTCGATTTGCTTCGTAGGTTAAGAATTCCAACTATTATATTCAGTTAAATGATTCATTCTTTCTTTTTTCAGTTGTCAAAACAAAATAGCAACCATCCCCACCTCGTCAGAAACAAAAGAAGAAAAATTGCATGATTTTGAAGTTGATGCCCCGTGCATGTCCTCATATAAATCGTGTTCCATCAAATACAATCAGCCGACGAACACTTCCTCTGTTCAATATTAATTTCTCTGACTGACAATGAAATCTGTGTCAGCGAATGATGACATACATTGTTTCACGTGGACTGACACATTGAGCATTTCACTTTTGTAAACATTCCTCGTTTATGATTGAACACACATTTTGAATAACGGTTCATCGGTACAGCATTTTGAAATGACCGATAAAAGAAGTTTATTTCCTCAGAGGATCTTCTGTGCGCGAACATTTATCGCATAAGAATTGAAATACATGTTCAAATTAGATTTTAATTCGCTGATAAAAGAAGAGTTTTAGCATACACATTTACTAAAAATTAAACTGCTTCTATTCTTGCACTTCCGGTCTTCAGGGGGTTATAAAAATGAAGATGAATGCATGACCACGCTGCCGCCCCCCTGGCGCTGTAAAAGAGAAAAAAGAAAAGAAAAAGATAAAAAGCATAGTGGAAAAAACAAAGGCCCAATCCCTAGTACTCTCCCCACACTAGCAACACGCACACAAATGCTCTCCTTTACACACCCACTATATACCAGAACCTTCTCCAACACAATCCCTACACAACTAACTCCTCATAAAACTCATGCACCACCTCCAGAAGAGAACAGATTCGGCCGGAAACAATAAGGAGCCAGTCGAGAAAAAAATGGACAAAAAACCCACCTTTAACTTTTTTTTTGGGGGGGGGGGATTGGCAAAGTTGCCCCTCTATCATCTCCTCACCAAAGGAGGAATTTGAAACCCTTCTTGAACCCTTCTTGGACCTCCGTCAGATAGTAGGGAAAATATATTGAAGACTCGACCAACTTCCTCATAACATGAGTGAAGCTTCCACTCGCCCACAAAACACCGTGATGGAAATGCTGGAAACCGCAGAGGGGATCATACCGGAAACGAAACTGAAGATGTAAAAGAAGGGTCCCGATTTTTGTCTATCACTATCTATATAGGACAATAGAACTATCTATATAGGACAATAGAACTATCTATATAGGACAATAGAACTCACTTTTCGCCTCGATGTCGGCGGAATTTCGCGTAGCAGCCAACAAACAAGGGAACTGGCCACACTGAGCGTGGTGTACATCGTCGTAACAGACTTTTGAACTGTGTTCGACACTGCTTAAGGTAAGTCTATGGTTCTTTACTTGGCTATTCTGAATGCGAGTGACACAAGGATTCAAAATCAGGCTGTTCGTGTTCGGAGAGATCTCTTGTCCTTGTGGGTGAATGCGATCGAGGAGACCCAGTACGTTTCGTCTAGAGATTGTCAGATGCTCAATGGAGATTTTGATGTCTTCTCAGCAAGTGTTACCCGTGTTTTCCTGCTTGTGAAAATCACCCTGTCTGCGATGGTGAATGTTGTCTATAAGGATGTGGTAAGCAGACTGGCCGTGGCCGATGTTGCCGTAAAAGATTACGAGTTCAGTGGTTATTGTGGTTAATACTACCACCTCAATTCAGGGTTAGGGGTTCCCTTTTTTACAATGGTTGGAAGTGTTTGTCACAGCTCCGAAGCGTGTAGTTTTAATGAAGGATTGGCGTGCCATCCATGATTCCAAGATAGATAACGTATTAGGGAATAGGTGTGGGAGCAGTCTGTACTGTATGACCTGATAGCTAGATGCGGTCTTGTTGGCATATTTTGTGTGGATAACCTGAGGTAGGAGATGTGGACATGGGTGTACTAATAGTGTGAATTTATGTCCAAATACTTATTATAGCAAAAACATATTATGATAGGGTGTTTGGGAGACGAGACGATGAAGATTTGATATCGTGTCCTACGTTCCACTGGTTGGGTTAATCGGACCATACATTGATTATGGCCCGATTGCAGTTAAGCAATAAGCCTAAATTATCCAGGTACTCGAAGTTGAATACACTCTTGCTGGAGATACGCCTTTTATGTCATATCACGCTCTTGGCAATATCAGCCTATGAAATCGGCCATGCTGTGTTCAAATCCCAAGGGATCACTTATAATTATTTATTAATACTGTTGGGTACTTTGCAGCTATGGGAGAAGTAGCAAGTTGTGTTTATTCAATCATATACAATGCATCATTTACAATAGGTTGGTTGTGTACCGGCATTAACTAAACCCCAAGAGGGTTGATAAGCCATTAAACAGACACACCGAATGTTTATTAATGTGAAACTTTTAGGCGTTTGCTAGAGAATCACTACGGCTCTCTTATTGTTTTAAAGTCAGTTGGGCAAAGAAAACGACCCACACTCTCCACCCGACAAGTGATGGTATTCGTATATATTTTTCGGAGTTTTTGTTTTGCTAGATGACTTGCTGTACCAAGGCTTGATAGTCGTGTCTACATTACCATTTTACCCCATAACAAGCATCACAATCCCACTCCTTTACTGTAGATGTTCCTAGGTGCCGAAAGATTTCATACCCTAATAACGTCCTTCCTCGGTCTGCTAGCATTTGGAATTCTCTCTATGCTCCTTGTTTCCTCGACCGGACCAACATGCAGAAATTTAAATGTAATGTGCACAAACATCTTGCTGTCCAATTCCCCACACATATTGGCCCTATCGCAGTAATCCCTAACGCTTCAGTGTCAATAGTCCTTGTTTTACTTGAATAAAATAAAAAGGGGGCGATTAATACCTTTCCCAATAGTATTAGTGAAATTGATTTAAAATGAACACAGCTTGCCGCACTAACAGTCCGCGCCAGCCACCATTGCACTACTTCCACTTGCACAGATAGGGTTCATACAGACCACTCATTATTCTCATTAATACGCGCCAATATAGACTGCGAAGCCACATACATGATTAATAATAATAATATTACTATTGAAATATGATTTATGATTGTCACTAAATCGATAATTTCTAATCAAACATAAAAATCAACTTTGAAATAATAGATATTCTGAGTGATAAATTAAATATTATATATCGATCCTGGTAAACCAATAATCTTGATGTAAAATATTTAATCGAATGTGTAACCAGGTGGATCTTTTGAGTGCGGGAAATATTGATCCATTGGAAAACAATTAAACTTTCACATGTTTTGAACTGTCATCGCCATATTCACAACGTTTCGGCCGCTAAACTCTCTGGCATTATTTAGAGTTCGTTTATTGTCATCAATGGCATTGTGTGTCCAATTCCATGCAGTTGTGGAAGGGAATATAAAAGTGAAACATGTCATTTGTTGCCTGAATGTATAACTAAACAACGCGATAAATTATTTTTGTTTTGTTGCGTGCATTTCATTGTTCTACAGGTTTCAAGTCAAAAGAAATGCACTTAGCTTTTGATGCACCCACTAGTCGTCTTTATGATTACGTCTTCAATGAAAAAAGGAAACAACAGAAAAATAAATCGAAACAAAATAATAGCACGTATAACACACCACAAAACATGAAAAAAATAACCGTATTAAATCCATAGGAAAGTTGTTTTTTAAATCTTTTAATTGAAGTCGCTTCAAACAAGGCATGAAGGCACTTGATGTAAGGAGTTAATCATACTAAAATGGGAGGAGAAGGTAGAATCACTTCAAGACTAAGCCTGAGTTTAATCCCCTGGACCCTAAACAGGCTAGCCAAAAAGTAAGCTCTTCAAGCCCCGAAGAGCCCAATAAGGAAGGAAAAGGGTTACAAGACTGACTTACAAATTCTACTCCTATTTTGTGTCTTCGGCTCTATTTTCATTTGATTAAAGACCGTACGCACCATCAATTAGATATTTCATATTCAACTACTACTACTACTATATATCATATTTCGTATTCAATTACTACTACTACTATATATCAATAATCTCACACAATTGTCCTCTCTTCATTAGAACTTATGATCTTGATGTAGAGTTGCCTTTGTTTAGATGTTCTTTTTCTGTGGCATATCAACACTTTTTGATCATTTAATGTCGAATCCAATCATTTTGGTATAAGTTTTGACGCTTCAAGGTTTTAATGTATTCAAATAGTTATGGATTATATACATCGAATTTGTTTCATAACGATATAATTTGCAAACGATAGATTATATTTAACAAATAGATGGCGCCCTGAGAGATACTTCAAAACCAATATTTAAAAAAACTTTTGTTCACACTAAACAAGGCACACTGCCACTGAGGCGTAAGGGGCTACTGTGATTAGGGGCCAGATTTATAGGAGCCACTATAAGTGGGAAGTAGTATAGCAAGATGTTTGTTTACATTAAAATTTTTGCATGTCGATACAGTCGGGGAAACCGGAAGCTAGGAGGGACTTCCAAAGGCAAGCGGTGCTAAAATTTCCCATTTATATGCTATTGGAGAAAATAAGAAGAATTATGGTGAGGCAAGAGGCAATTTATGTAGATACGGAACCCAATCATTTGCATATTGCTTTGTAAATGGAAGACACGACGAGCGTAATGGTTATGCTTTGGTGACGGGTTAAGAAAACATATAATCTTTGACTTGCTAAATGTTTACTACACAAACTTCTTAAGTCATTCACCTTCGCTTTCGTTGTTTTGCATGTTAGAAAATGTTCTTGACAGATGGATCCATTTTAGTTGTGGGCTTCACTCATGCCTCTTCACCTGTCCATGAAGGCGAATCTGGCTCAAAGTTGAGGTTACGAGATGGTCTATCGTGCAGTTGCACAATGAGGCTAGCAACTCACTGTCGCTTTATTTAATGCTAAATTTTCATCTTTGGTTCAGTTGGAAGAATCTGTGAATGCAAAGTCCGACAAACCACCTGGAACATGTCAGATATATACCGTAATCTTATCAATTGGGAAATTACGGGATAAATTAGACTCTCATTTCTCGCTAGAGCAAATTGTTTTACAGCATAAACACTCGGGAATATCACCTACTAATTCGAAACCGCTGTCTTGAGGTATGTCAGCGCGAAGCACTTTACCATAGTACAGCTGTAGCGTTCAACATATTTCTTGATCCAAGTATTAGAGTCCGGGTAAGTGAGAGTAAGCATGTGACATCATATCTTGCACGTATGTCGTGCATTTTGGCCGAACTCGTTAGTCATTGTCGGATTTCAAGAAACCACAACACACATACACCACATACACCCCCTACACACATATCTCTCTCTCTCTCTCTCTCTCTCTCTCTCTCTCTCTCTATATATATATATATATATATATATATAATTACTTATGGAAGATTTATAGAGTTTTACTTCTTTGTTCTAAGTTAAAAGTGTCAAATTTCATTCAGCCAAGAACATCAATTATAAACGGTTGGTGACTAAGTTAGTTCCATGCACATTCATTCATCGGAATAGAATGGATAAGTATAATAAATAACCAGACTTTACTGAGTACGTCACTAGAACAAAGCTTTGCCCTTACTATTTCTCGTTACTCGATAGACTGATTCATTCAAAGTAAAATCCATGTATCCAGATGTACATAATATATTTATATATTTTATCTTTCATAAATGAATAAAAAGGGAATCAATATTAAATAATGACCTTATTAAAATATCAGTTTGAGTGAAAAATGAACTGTTCAATCTGCTACACTAGCCGATTTCTCTAGCGTTTCTGCTTCCTTATTTGGTGAAGTAATCAAAACTAAGCCCTATATCAAGATCAGACGCAATTTTCTCGGGTAAAGTTTTATGAGGAATCAAATGATGATATTAATTTTGTATCATGAGGTTTTACAATATTTTCATGGTATCTGTGGTCTTACCGGGCATTCTTAAGCAGAAAAGACGACGCCTTGATTCACTTTAGACTAGCAAGGCTACACAGCGTTGCCCGGGATCTTGGAAAAGCAAATGGAATAATTTAAAAAGTTTGTGTAAATTTTTTATTTACCCTCTCTCGGACTCGTTACTTTTTTTCACACACTTCTCACGCCGACTGATTCTCTCTCTACTTCATGAGCAAACTTTTGAAATCGTTTAAATATAACAGAAAGAAAAAAAATTAACAGACAACTGCTTTACTGAATTTTTTTCTGATGAGGCACTAAATTGTTCCATGGTGACACCAAGCGAATGGATATTAGAGAATGTTTTTATCAAGAATTGAATGAGTAACTTTTTGCTCCTATTTCTTTTCCATGATACCAGATCACCTTTTTATTCTTAATTTTACATTTATTTATGATACAATTTTAGCATTGTAGGATAATTGGGTAGGTACAGCGACATTTATTGAAATGATTTTCGTTAAATTTAAATAGTTTAACGACATTTGCCGTTTGGTCAAAATTAATAAGAAGCCATGTGTAATTCTGCTGTAAGTTCATATTAACATTAAAATTATTACTTTTTAATTGCACTAATTATAAAGTTATCAATAAAATAAAATAAAACGTAGTGTAACAGCAAGCAAACTGGAGCAAAAATTTCGGACACGAATTATACTGATGAATATGTATTTATTTGCGCGCACGTGGCCAACGCTGAACTATAACATCTTTTCACCGTAAAACTGGAAATACATGAAAATAAAGAAGTCTTACAAACATGTCTAAGACAAAACAAAACAAATTATAAAAGAGTAAAAATTCAAATAGGTTTAGAGAACTATGCGTTGCTTACCTCTATTTTTGCCAAGCTACTTGCCCCACAGCCAACGTCCATAACAAGCGGAACAAACGTCCGACTCCCATGTTGACTGATTCGAAAATACCGCCTATGGGCAAGCAGGCGGTGTAGAGGCACGACAGTTACCCTGTGCGCATGTCTTCCGGAAGAGGAGGGTGCTGAATATATAATGTCACCTTCCTGAATTATGACCGGCCAACATGTGAAACTCCTACGTTTACACGTAGTATTTCGTTTTTATGGACGTCAAGCGCGAATGCACATTCCACAATATTATTGATCAAAATGGAATATACGTCTCTAATTATATTATACTTATACAAGTAATAATACTGTATAATTACTATTACGGCTCTCGAGCAACACCAAGTAAAAAAACAAACAAAATAGTTCTTTCTCTCGAGAAAAGCTGCTCTATCTAAGATGTTTAGCACTTTTTTGACTACTAAAACCACCCAAATAAAATTAAGGATGCCCCCAGAGCACTACTAAAACCACCCAAATAAAATTAAGGATGCCCCCAGAGCACTACTAAAACCACCCAAATAAAATTAAGGATGCCCCCAGAGCACTACTAAAACCACCCAAATAAAATTAAGGATGCCCCCTGAGCACTACTAAAACCACCCAAATAAAATTTAGGATGCCCCAGAGCACTACTAAAATCACTTAAATAAAATTTAGGATGCCCCAGAGCACTATTAAAACCACCCAAATAAAATTAAGGATGCCCCCAGAGCACTACTAAAACCACCCAAATAAAATTAAGGATGCCCCCAGAGCACTACTAAAACCACCCTTTCCGAGTTTTTACCATCCCCTCAAGGTCGGAAAAGAAGCTTAACAGACGTTAAATAATTTAAAAAAAAATTCCGAGCGGAAGGAATACATTGAAATTACAGTGTTTCCTCTCCCAATTATGACTGACAAACTCGACCTCCCTGACAAAATCTGCACCAGAGGTCTCTGAGGTATTCACTTAGAAATTCGGGCATTCTTCCATTATCTTTCCCGGTTATTTTCACATAAGAATACACTTTTAGATTTTATGTAAATATTTTAACTTTTTTCCATAGGACACACATATACACAGCCATTGAGTTTTATTTATAGATGTATAGTAAAGTATAGACATATATGTATGTCAATTAAGCTACACAGAGACGTTCGCATTTCATCCTCGCAAAGAATCATCAGGTGTTTAGTCTAGGTAACTAAACAATCAGATTCGTTGTTATTTCTTTCCCACCGGTTTATGATTTCATTAGACAATGGTTAAATTTCTGTCAAAGAAAGGCCCGGTTGACCTTTACGTGACACTTGTTTCTTTTGTTTTGTTTCGGTTCGGCGCATCCCTTTTGTGAGTGTGTTGAGATTACAGTTGACCTTATTTTAGCACGTGCGTGATTGGAATAATTTATTATCTATTTATTTTGTTATTCATTGCTAGTTTAGATGTTGATGTAGTTTTATATTCATTTTATTTATTTAACTGTTATGTATGTGGTTATCCTAAGTTAAAGTTTATTCTATGCTTACAATTGATTGCTATTTCATTTCTACAGTTTAGTAAGTTTTGGCGATTTTTAAACATTAAAATCTTAAGCTTCTCGTTCAAACATAATCTACACGTGTCGTCTAAATATCTACACGTACTGACCTATCGTACAATTTTCCACTCGATTATAGGTGAGCGTCCGCTTTCTTTGATTTCCCAGTAATTGTTCGCTAGTGATGTTTTGAATCGGCATTGTTTGCTCTGGAATGTGCTTTTATGGTTTTAAAATCTTGGGAGGTTAAGCGTACGTATTATCTTTTGTTATACGGGTTTTCTCTGGCAAATATTGTGGCTTGGGAAATAATGCCTTTGGTTATGCAGTTATTTTGTAGTGGACAAAGTTCACGAGTTTAACAGTTACAGTTTTTCTTTTCATTATTAATTTGTTATTCATATTTGAGTAGTTTCTATTAGAATTTTATTATTACTATTTCTAATGGTTATATTGTTGTTCTTCTTAGTCTTATTTTTATTGTTGCTATATTGATCATTTTTTGTGCATTTTGTTTGTATCTTTTTCTCTACTACGCTCGTTTAGTATTTTGTTATTGTGTGCTTTAATAATAATTTCTAAGTTTTCACAGCAACTGCATGACAAGATGAATTATTTTTTTATTGAATCTTTTATGCAAGGAGTTAGTTACGTTGAAAGAGTTTTTCAATGAGATTTAGGAATTTCTTGCCAAATTTAGTTTTTAGCATCATGTTATAATCTTTGTCTTTTACTTTTATTTTTATTATAGTTGTTGCTATGATGTTGAAAAGTTGAAATGGACATACACTTAAATAAAATACCTACAACCCATATCTAAAGGATAACGCATATCCAATATACGCAAACCAAAATCCAGTCACCCTCATCAATCATAAAACATATTTCTAGTTCTATCGAACGTGAGCTTAACAATAACTCTAGTAACGAAATATATTTAAGAATTCAAACAACGTTTACAACACAGCTATAAAAATAGTGTGTATTAAATATAAGCAACAAGAAAAGGTGTGCCAACGAGACTATATACATATAGTTTTGCCTATCCAAAGTGTTCGGACAACTTTGGTTTTAACTCTCTTTCTCTCTCTTCTAAATTCCCATCTATCTTTCTTTCATTTATGAACAAACTTTCAAAAAGAGATAACAAAAGAAAGATCAAGCTAATATTTAAGAAGACGACACGTTGCCACTCTTTCAATATAATGAAAAGAAAGAAAGAAATATATATATTCGTCTGCCGACGTTTAAACCTAAGCTTCTCTCTCTCACTTTCGCAACTTTTCTCGCTCACTCATTCTTTTTTCTCAATGCCACTCTACCCTCTCTATTTTTTGCCACTGGCGTTCGACGAATTTGACTTAAATAAAATGTTCTATTTAAAATATTTTAATAACAATTGGAGTTTTTTTTCTTGAATTCAAAATGTATTACCCGCAATACATGACTTTTATCCATGACTCAACGTATGAATATTACATTATTTTTTTAACATAATAAGCTCAGATCTACATAGACTCCAATGATGACTTCTTACCGGACACACAGACAGAAACTGAAACTTTTCGTGTCGGTTTGCGTGCATAATATATAATTTTGTGATTAAAAAATATGGAAGAGTGTGAGGGGCAGATTTAGTCTGTTTTTTGTTGTCTACAAGAATATGACATGAACGTATTTTATAATATTAAACTTATTACGGGTAATCTAACAGTGTTAACTAAAGATTAAAAATCTCTAGTTATATAAAGTTAGCTATGTGTATATATCATATTGCTTATGTATAGGATTCACCTCTAAACTAACTAACCGATCATTATGAATTTTGGAAGACAACTTCTTGGCGAAAGGGTGGGTAATGTGCGCTATATTTAGTTTAATTTAGGACGTCATAGCCCTTCGTGAAAAGTCAGGTGCCTCCGATGTTCGTGAAATTTAAACAATAGGTATTAGACATTAATAAATAAATATTCCGAAGATTTCAATTTCTTCTGAAGACTTCTTAAACTCAAGCCTTAAATTTTAGACTTTTCTAGAACTAAAATAATCTAATGGATTTTGATCAAAATTTGAATAAGAATTCTAGATAAAAGGTTTAATAAATTTTCGTAAGGGGATATAAAAGTGATTACAATGTTCTGTTTGAGGTATGAATTTTACCCGTCCTGGGACGATTATTCTCGTGACATATAAAGCTGCCCTCAAGAGGGAAGCGAACCCATCCTGAATTTGTTTAACTTCCGATTTAAATGATATTGAGACCGTCCTAAAATGACACAAGTTTATTTTGATTCTTCAAATGCGAACAAATTCCGATGATCTAAAATTGATATTGTGGAAGTTCAAATTTCAGTCAATTTTCTCCAATTTTTCTAAAAATATTTGGACGTTTGAATTTTACTATAATATAATTCTTAAAATGGTTAATCTTTTTAGAGATAATATATTTTAAAACACTATAAAATGGCACCGATTTAATATTTTTCATGAATTTCAAAATTGAAGATGCTGAGAAATTTAATTAATTTTTGTAATTTTTGTTATATAAGAATACACATAAGAACTGCATACATTTAAATTGAAATCTTTCAGCATACTAGTATATTACTTGAGTAACACCATTTATTCCTGCTAGTGTATATATATATATATATATATATATATATATATATATATATATATATATATATATATATATATATATAAATAAATAAATATTAATTATTTATTACCTACAGAGTTCGATGTTTCATGCTAACGCAATCTTCAGTGCAGGAAGCTAATTCCCAACGGTCGGCAGGCGCGAACCCCGAATACAAATCGCCACTGATTTGTAGTCAAGACTCTTAACCCCTCGGTCATAGTGAACTAGTTATTAATTAGGGAGGAATTTAACTTTGTAAATAGCGAATCGGCGGCTAAATTTACCCAAGCAGTTTAGAGTGATCAACGAATGTATTCGGATCATGCATTTCATATATATATATATATATATATATATATATATATATATATATATATATATATATATATATATATATATATATATAAGTAAAGACGTTTTCCACTCCAAATTTGACTATAGTAAGAAAATAACTACATGCATGATAGGCTACACATTCTCACTCATCACCAACAGCAATTCCTAATGCGTGTTTCACGAAAAAATAATTACATTTCCATTTCGAACAATAAACATTACAATTATTCCGAGATTTCTACTTCTTCCAAAAACATCTTCGAAAGAGAGAGTATTGATTTACTCCTCTCCAGGAGTTAGGCACAAAGCCAGTTTTTATCTTACTCCCACAAGTAAGATGTGACCCAAGGTCAGGTCGGGAAAGTGGGATTTAAAAATTGCCTGGGCAGCCCCGTCGGCATTCCCCGGTAGGGGCGCATCAGGAAGTAAGTAATAAACTTACTTCTCCCCAAAGAGGGGAGGCGAAGCCTGGGAGGGTGGACCTCCTAGAACTGCACAGGACCGACCCATAGACCGGCGTAAATCAAGCCCTGAAGGCCAAGACAATATCAGTCTATGGGGTGCAGTATCCATCGGAACAGATACTACACTTTGATCTTAGCCAAAAAAGAGAGAGTAGCCACGATTATCCCTCTCTATATTAGTCCTCACACGCAAACCATTGATAGCGAGACCTTTGTTTATAGAGGGGGAAATTTCTATCCTGAAATTCTGGCTGCATGATAATTACACGTAATTCGATAACCACATTGCCTTTAAGCGAAGACATTCGCTAACAGCCATGTTGACAGGTAAGTACATTTTAGGACGGTGAACGTTTAAATTTATTCTTACCATTTACTCATATATATTTTTAATAGAATTCTTTTCATAAGACAAACAGCTCAAATTTGTTTAGTAATGCCGTTATGTCGCATGGTAAAACTTGTCCTCCCTCCACATCGGAAGGTGGGGGGGGGGGGCGTAAAGTTAAAAAACATATTCCGAGGTCATAAAACCATGTATCTTAATTTCTTTCGCCAGGTTTTTTTTTCGCTTATCGCCTAAGTAGAATCTCTTCTTTTTTTGGAGGGTGATACTATGCCTTAACAATAACGTATTTAGTTATCTAATTTAAAAACAGTTATTTATTCTTTTTTCACGTGAAAATTCAACAAAACAATTCAATCTTCGATCAAACACGATACTATTTACGATTTATTTTGTTAGCTACTTTTTAACTAATATATACACAAATCAACCTATTGCAAAACTACCTTAAATATTATTTGTAAAAAAAAAACCCACAATAAAAAACGCTTAACAAACAATGGGGTTTCACTTGTCATCGCCGCCTATCGTCGCCACACAGCAAAATAAACGATTTGCGCAACCAATCAATCGCAACCATAATCGTCTGCATGTGTTCATGTTTAAAAAATACACTTCGGTGCTTATTTTTATACCCCCCCCCTGAATATAATATTTTTCTCTTAGGTTTATTTTTTATTTTTATTTTGTGATTTTATTACCTCGATTTAATTTTTTTTACTTTTCAGTTTTCTTATTTTTAATTTTGAAAATAGAATTAATTTGAAACTGTAGTATCTTATATACTATGCTTAATCGTTTCTCGGTACTTCTGCAGTTGACAGACCGTGCTGAAACAATAAGGTTATTATTTAGAAACCCGTTCGTAGAATGGGAAATCCTTCTAGACTGCGGCAATTTTCATTTTTGTCCCAATCCGAACAGCCTATACTGTGGGGAGATGGATTTTTCCAAATTAAAACCGACCCTTTGCCTAACTCTGTCAATATTAGCCGATTGATATCAGAAACTTTCTTTCTTTTCTTGACTGTTATCTATTCGGCATTTTTTCCATTGATGTGGTTCCGATGTACTTGCCTCCCCACGAGGGCAGAGTTAGACACAAGGTCGGTTTTTAATGTAGTGAAAATTCATCTCCCCAAATAGGAATAATCCGGATTGGGACAAAAATAAAAATTGCCGACGTCTAGAAAGATTTCCCCTTCACTAACCGAGGAGAGAAAAGATTAAGTATAGCATAACAGACACTAAACCGGAGAGCATTCTACTCAAATAGCTTCTTTCCTCGTGCTGCTGGCCTCTGGAACTCCCTCCCTGCCCCCTGTTTCCCCGACAGTACTGACATGCAGAAATTTAAAACTAATGTAAACAGACATCTCGCTGCTCAGATCCCAATTTAAGCTGAACCACCAATCCTTCTCCCCTTTTCCTTTTTCTCAGTAGCCCCTTACGTTTACAGTGGCGTCCTGCCTTGTTTGGGGTAAAAAAAAAAACAAAAAAACTTTGACGTTATTTCTATTCTGAAAAGTAACAAATAACATTAGACATATTATATAATTTGTTACAGTTTACTGATAAACACCATTTACGTCTTTATAAATTCATAACTGGAACGAACAATCTTCTCTTTAACCAAGTTAATTAATCGATGACACGAACAGCGAAACGTAAGGTATTCTAGAATACATATGTATATCAACTCATAAAAATCTACGTGATGCAACTAGGATATACTAAAAAAAATACTGATCTTTCTGTGTTTTTATTTGAGACTGCTTGTACACCCTGTTAGAGGTCCAGAGAGCTTCAATAAGCCCGATGCTATCACTGGTGACGCCAGGAATACATTCAGGGATGCATGTAGTGCACATTGACTACTACAAAAATTCTAATGACTGCAATGCTACTTTACAAAAAGCATTTATATCTGAATATTTGAAAGATTTGTTTGCCATCATCTTCACTAAATGTACAGTATCTCATTCAAAACGACTTTGGGAAACCATCCGTATGAGCAAGCATCAATTGTTCGGGATGGTATTCTAACACAAAAGAAAAAACAGACTTCTAACAAAACACTTCCTATTGTTCCACATGGAAGTCCCGTTTATGAGCCCAATGCTTGCATTAAATTGTCATCTTTGTGACAGTACATCAAGACTGTAACATTATCTACAAACATGTATGTGCATCTCAATGGCAAATTTGCAACAACAAACGATGGCAAGAGTGTTATTACTACACGTATTGCATTAATTGTTTCATCTGCTGTTTTACACTAATATTGTTGGGTTTTTGTTCGTGCTGGTCAATCATAAGCACCAAATAATTCAATAGTTACAGATTTGGCAAGGAATTTCTTGAGTTATTCAACTTTCTCGAGCAACGCCAGGCTCCGAAACAGTTACATGGTAAACAGCTGATGATCCCCGTGTTAATATTAGACGCTTAAGGTCTCCTGTTTTTGTTTCACTCTTAGATAATTAACCCCCCCTTTTTTTTTACTTATATTTTTTCATTTATTAATTTTCCAACGAATGTCAAGTCTGCAATATCTTGGATTTAGTTAGTTTGTCTGGGAATTTAAACTGCCTTTTACATTTTTTTTAATGCCTCAAAGCTTCTTTAGACTATATATATATATATATATATATATATATATAGTCTCGGAGGTTTCCTAACCATTAAAACTATATAAAGAAAAAAAAACAAAAAAAACAAAACAAAAAAACAACAAAAACAAAACATTTTAATCCTAAGTCATATATATATATAAGGGAGAATTGCATATGTGCAAATAACACACAAAATGTTCATATCTATACATTTAAAATATTACGAATTTTATAAATATTTGTTGATTTAGAGCTTAGAGAACTATTGTCTTTGTTATTGTTTGAATTTTGCATTTTTTGTTTTAAAATTTTTTTATATACAAAAGAGATAACTTGTATAGAAAGTCACCATTTTTATAGTATATTATTTACCTCCTATTCAGAAAGTTAGACACAAGGCCAGGTGTGCGTTTTGATGAAAATGTTTCTGTGGAGCTAACTGGAGTCGATGTTTTTTAAGTAGACTGGCATTTTTAGACACACATGCACACACAGACCTGGGGAGTTTAGATTACCTACTAGACACTATCATCGAGTGTCTTCGGTCTCTCTGTACAAGGGTTTGTCAGGACAACCTGACATGAGGATACTTCACCCTACAAGTAAATCCTGACCAAATACGCAAAATAATATAGTATTCGCAGCACAAATAAGATCCCCTCAACACGGCTATACACTGGCTAATACGAGGAAAAGTGCACATTTTCCTTGTGATGTTACATCAAGTAACAACATTTAGCTGGATACTCTACCAGACTAGATGAATTCTTGTCATCGAATTCGGTAAGACAAAGAGACCACAATAAATATATACTACAAAATAGTTAACTGGTCAATTTGGTTAACTGGTTAATGTTCTTAACTTTTTTACTAACTCAAAGTTTGAGAAATAAAGGAAAACTTTAATAGAATATTCGAATATCTATGTATCTCGAATAGATATCAAGTGTTAGCCCAGGAAGGGGGCCCTTAATTTCTGAGAACTACGGCTGAAGTAAAATGAAACAAAAAACGTATAAATTATTTTATATGGCTTACATCGACGTGTCAAGACTTCAATTTTATTTACTAAAATAAACTTAAACCTTATTATGTTATCACCTCTCTCTCACTACATCCCATATATATATATATATATATATATATATATATATATATATATATATATATATATATATATATACTACGACCGTAAAATCGCTCGAAGAGTCGAACAACTAACCAAGAAAATCTCAAAAAAGCAGAACTCTGTGGATTTTAATGCAGCCTGTCTTAATATATATATATATATATATATATATATATATATATATAAATATTTATAAATAAATATTTTATTAAATATTTTAATACCTACAGACATCGATGTTTCATGCTAACGCAATCTTCAGTGAAAGACCTAATTCTCAACGGTCGATGGGTGCGAACCCCGATCACAAATCGCCACTGATTTGTAGTCGAGAGTCTCATCCCATTAGTTAGTAAATAGAGAGGAATTTAAATGTAAATAGCGAGTCGGCGGCTAGATTTATCAAACAGCTTAGAGTGATCTACGAACGGCGTACGGATCGTGCATGTAGCTATTTGCACTGCTTGTTATTAAAGTCACTCAAGAGTGCCCGACCTTTGTTGGAGGGGGCTGATATAAATAAATATTGTATTAAATATTTTAATACCTACAGACATCGATGTTTCATGCTAACGCAATCTTCAGTGTAGGAACTAATTCTCAACGGTCGATGGGCGCGAACCCCGATCACAAATCGCCACTGATTCGTAGTCGAGAGTTTTATCCCATCGGCCATAGCCAATTAGTTAGTAAATAGAGAGGAATTTAAATGTAAATAGCGAGTCGGCGGCTAGATCTACCAAACAGCTTAGAGTGATCTACGAACGGCGTACGGATCGTGCATGTATATATATATAATACATTCTTAGAACAGTTTTCACCACTGTTATGTCTCCTTACGAAGATTAAAATCAAATTATAATTATACTAAACCGTATGTTTAGAATCCGTATTTAAACTTTGATCATCATCTATTAGATAATTTTGATTCTCTAAAATGTCTCAAATATAAGGCTTAAAAAGTCTTAAGAAGAAATTGAAATTCAGGAAATATTGCTTGATTGGATAAAATTCAATTTTTAACTATTTGTCATTTTTAAATGGAAGGTGGTGCCCATAGTATGCCCCCTTTTTAAATGCTCAAAAGAAACTGAAATTTGGGGAATATTTATCAATTATCTAATGTCTAATACTTATTGTTAAAATTTCACAAAAATCAGATGTATCTGAATTTTCACGAAGGGCTTCCACTCCCTGTCTGCTCCCTTTTGCATAGAACTAAATTAAACTAATAATAGCCCACATTACCGACCCTTACCCATAGAAGCTGTGTTACAAAATTCTAATGATCAATTAATTAGTTTAGGAGTGACTTCTGTACATACTAATACATAAACATATATACATACGTAACTTATATAAGCAGCTTTAACACAGTAGCGATGAAATGAAAATAGCTAAACCATTAGAGTACATGCTATCGCTTTTCTATTCATATTTGTTTCTTTTGAATGTCATTTTTACCCGTTTCTAATTTGTGACAGCGTTGTGCATTAGTGACAACGATATGCATGGCGACTGAAAACCTAATCCCGTGTGAGATATTCACAATGTATTTGCCGTGTAACTCTTCCTTGGTTTTCAAACCTATGATGTCACTGCTAATACGACATTTCAAAGTGTAGTATCTGTTCCGATGGATACTGCACTCTATAGACCGGTATCGTCTTGGCCTTCGGGTCTTGATTCCGCCGGTCTGTGGGTTTGTCCTTTGCAGTTCTAGGTCCACCTTCTCAGGCTTTGCCTCCCCTCTTTGGGGAGGAGTAAGTTTATAGCTTACTGCCTGAGGCGCCCCTACCGGGGAATGCCGACGGGGCTGCCCAGACATTTTTTGTAGGCCAGAGTGCTCACCTTCTCGGACGCTGGCTTTTTGAATTCCACTTTCCCGACCTTGTGTCACATCTTACCTTGTGGGAGGAAGATAAATAAAACGACATTTATTTTGCAACTTGAACATCTTGTTATAAAAGTAATACGTCTTATACAAACTGCAAATGAAATGAAATCGAATCAAATGTATTTAAAGAGACAGGTGGGAGCGACACACATCCACATACATTCTGAATGTTTGTGCAAGGCCACTTTAAACCTGGATATGGTAGTCATCGTCGCAACCTCCTCTGACAGATTGTTCCACGGAGCAAGAACACGGACAGTGAATGCTGGCTTTTTTCTATGGGAACTTGTAACTGTTGTCACGTCTTCGTTTTTTTCTTTTCGTTTCAGGAATCCAATCATGACTTTTTTTTATCGATTTAACTGTTTTTTAGTTTTTTTTTATTCTCACTCTTTTATCTTTTTAAGTTGTTAAAAGAAAAGGAAATAGAAAGAAGAAGATATTTTTTGTGTTTGTATTCTTACTTTCTTTTTGGTTTGGTCACATCGAAACCGAGCAGTGAAATTTCAACTCGGCAATTTTAGACTCTATCAGGAATTACTGGCATATGTAATTGCTGAAAATAGAAAAACAGTTGTTGATAAAAAAAAGCATTGCTAAAACAAGGGACACCCACAAATGTTAGATGGGATGGATGTTTTATTTGTTTTCTGTGAGACATAGACGATCTAACAAACTTCCAGTATCTATTTGAACAGCATTAAACAGAATATTGTTGGAAAATTCCATCAACCGAATTTCTAAAGGTTTTATTATGTCTGTAGCCTCTCTCATTTGTGATAGAAGTTGTAGTAGAAGTAACTCCAAACGATTAAATAGATTATGATGGGGTCTGAACCTTTTCAGGGTTATTTGTTTGGTCCAATAAAGCAACAGTGTCATTGTATGTATGGGCTTTTGCCTCATCTTGTTGCCATGTAATTCAGCTCCTCCCATTACATTTTTTATGTCGTGGAACTTGTGTACATAGTAAAATACGAGTGAAAAGACATAACGTTGGCCTAATTCTAAATTTCTGCAGGGAACCTTGTGAAACAGTGACATTCATTTAAGCTATTTTAAGTTAGTATCCACCACCCCATTTACACACTCCATTCTCCTCTGTAACGTTTTTTCGGACGAAAAGAAGATAGCCATATCTACTGGTGTGTGTGTGTGTGTGAGTGTATTAGTGTTAGTGTGTGTGTGGGTGAGAGAGAGAGAGAGAGAGAGAGAGAGAGAGAGAGAGGACAGAGAGAAATCGTGTTAAAGCGAAGTAAATGGAGTGCGTGTGTGCGTCCGTCAGAACGTTAGCTTGGCAGCATATACAAACCTTTGATTTATGGTGTGGTGCATTGCAGGGGCGGAGAAATAAACTGTTCGGATGTGTGTAAATGTGTTTATGTATATTCCTATGTGTCTCTATATATGTGCCTATGTCTCTATTTTTCTGTATCCGTGTGTGTATGTAACTTTGTGCGTGTCGCAGCTATGAGGTCAGATCTGTGTAGTCTTCACATGCAAATCACAATATATGAATTAAATATACGAAATGCACATTTCTTTCAAGGAAATTTAATTTGCATTATTTTGTGTCATCAGGTTTGCGTATTTTAAATTTGAAAATAGTAAAAATAACCCCGAAACATTTCTCGTTGGTTTAACATATACACACTTGACAATCTGTTGTTCGGGTTCAAACGGAGCAGCCAAGTCATAGTCAGTTCAATTTGCTTACATTTATATCTGTTCTAGTATTAATACAAGGAACTTACAAGATAAGTACAATAAAGACAAACAAACTGATTAAATATAGCGAATGTAATTACAATAGTTAATTCTATATATATAAACAAGCGATAACTATGAGAAAGTGCCAAAATCATATCATTATAGGGTGAGGTGTAGTGATTTTGAATAATATAGATTACTTAAGTTCAAAAATATAAAGACATCAGAATTTTAAATTAAAAAATAATAATAATACAAGTAAAAAAATAAAACCATAAAAAATAAAATAAAATAAAATATAAAATAAAAAATAAAAAAAGGAAAATAAGAGCAAAAAGAATAAAAATTGAGTATATCTTATACTAACAATGAAGTAACAGCCAAAAGTAATAGTAGTTATTCGTAATCTAAAGTCTACTTAATGCGTGTTCCTTGAAATGTTTGCAGTTTAAACTCGTTTCGTGTCTGACGTTGAGTAATTTTTCCCTATCTTTAAATTTTACAATTTCGAGTTTCTCACCTAGGCATAAGAAACAGGTTGAGGTGAGTGATCTACATGTTTTTGCTTTTCTTATTATGCTCCATCTAATTATTGTTTTTTGTCTTCTCGTCTATCAATTTCCAGAAGGATAGGGACAGCGAAGTGTTACTGTATTTTTTTATTTCTAAATAATAATCAATGCATGTAATACCAGTTCTTAGAACTTCTTGGCGTGCTTCTTATATAGAACTTATTATCGTCTGGATTTTAGCTCTACTTGTTAAGCACTTTTTATAAACACTTGAGTTGCAACGGATTTACAACTACAGAAACTAATACAATACGTGTATCATATATATATATATATATATATATATATATATATATATATATATATATATATATATAGTAAGGTATGTTTATATGACTATATATTTGTATTGACAAGTATACACTAAAAAACTAATTAACCGATCATTATGAATTTTGCGACAACCAATATTGATTAAAATAGAATAAGAATTCGAGACATAAGGTTCAGTATCATTATATATTTATTTTAATATTCATACGGGGGACATAAAAGTGCTGAAAAACTGTTCTGTTCGGGGAATTAATTTTATTCGTCCTGGAAATATATATATATATATATATATATATATATATATATATATATATATATATATATATATATATATATATATATAGAGAGAGAGAGAGAGAGAGAGAGAGAGAGAGAGAGACATGTATGAACCCGACACTTATATGACGATCTTTCGATCTGTACTTATCAAAAACTAAGATCTCCTCAGGGGAAAAGTCTGTATTTTCATTCAGTTGTTCATATTAAAAAAAAACAAAAAACCTAGCTATATATATATATATATATATATATATATATATATATATATAATTAGTTGGAGGTTTTCTTGTTTTAAAAAACGTGAGCCAATTAAGGCAAGGATATGTTAACGTTTATTTTATATTTCCGTTAATTGATGTTCATATATAAAAATAATATATCAATATATAAAAAAAGTAAAGAAATTATATATATCATATATATGAAAATTCTTCTTCTTTCTATAGTTATATATGGTGCATACGGTTTGCTGTGAAATTGTAGTCAGCAATTCAGTTTTTTTACATCATTTCTTCCCTATTTCTTTAACTTGAAATCTTACACATGATTATTCTTACAGAAAATAAAGAAAGACACATTTACAATCGACCGCCAAAGCTGAAAAAAAAAACTATGAAAAAGAGACAATCACAAAATTGTTATTATTGGAAAATCATAACATCGATAAAAAGAATTGATCTAATTGAAACCGATGACTGTTAATAAATGTCTAGTTATACTTCGTTGATTTACAGCGAATCTAGTTTTTTTAAAAAAATATATTTAATGCCAAAAACGCATCAATTATACATATGAACACAAATGGTCGATTATATAGGCTTATGCTTTGGGTGGTCATCATAGTTTGTCTGAAATTGTGAGTTCAAACTTTTCTCAATAATATTCGACCGAATTTGAACTCGGAATGGCCGATTCCATATTCAACGAGGCTATTACATTAGTTCACTTTGATAACACTTGTTGGTAAGTGTTATTGTGATTATATGCGAGAATCAAGTAAGTTTTGTACATGTAAATCATTTATGGTTTTAAGGAGATTAGATTAAGCTTAAACATTATATACGGTTGCGTTTTTTCTTGTAGGTTAAGTGGGGGAATAATATACACATCTGAAACAAGTAAAGATCTTGTGTGAGATCGATGTATTCATGATCAAAACAGATTTATGATTAAAGCAAAATCAATATTTACATTTCACACAAAAGTTCACCTTCGTGTTAATTCTCATTAATATTCATTGATCACACGTAGTTTTGCCGTTTGGACTTCATATGTACTAACGAGTCACCGTTTACCAAGGCCCATAAGCCACTCGAGGATAAAGGTTAATGAGCTTGTCAGAAGGACAGTGAAACAACAACGTGAGGGCAGAATTTGTTTGTTTAAGAGGCCGGCTCAAACAAGAATTTGTTAACATTGGACTTGAAAACAAACATGCTATAGTCAGCCGAGAAACAGCCCCGTAGTATTGTTTTCCACAAACGAGTAGTTATTGAAAAGAGATTTTCCACATGGAAGTGCCGTTTGTGATGAAGTGATGGAGAGTTATGAATTATTAATAGCAATTTTTCACCAGACAAAATATTATTAAATTGTCTACAACAGTGGCCGTTAACCGACGGTCCATGGGCCATTGGTGGTCTGTGCAAAATCTTTGATACTTCCTAGAAAAATTGGGATATTATTTGAAATTTATGAAACTTCAGATTAAAAAAGGCTGAGTAACAAAAGGTATTATGGATGCGATATATGTTCAAGAGTTTATGGAATCTTGAAATAGACACGATTACACGAATGTGACATCATCCAGCCAGAGTATAACATAACTTCATACATACATTTATTCACAAGAAACAGGAACAAATATCACACTAAAAATATATGAATAAACTTTCCAATTTCAATTTATTTTATTTAAATAATTACACTATAACTTTTTAACTTTTAATGGGTGCATTTCATGTTAATAAAATAATTTTTTTCTGATTATTATATAAATGTATTTATATATTTTTTAGATTCAGATTTGTGGTCCGCCAAGCTTCAAATAATACATTTAGTGGCCCATCAAGTTCAATAATTTGGCGACTGCTATACTATAAAAATATTCACTCTATTTGTGTAGAAATTCATATAAAGTGAAGGTAATATTTCGAAGAATTGTTTTAAACATCGCGATAAATTGTGTACACTCTATATTATTATTTCTTATAATTGCCTGTTTACATTAGAAAAATATTGATTTTAGTTGATTTAGATTTCCAGAAATAATACTTGAATTTATTCAAATAATTAAACAAACAAACAACAACAACAACAACAACAAAAATATCCAATCAAATTCCTTGTAACTAAATTTATTGTTTTTGTTTGAATTCAATAGTCAAACAAGTTAATTTCCTCCCAGTTGCAAGTAACGACTTGTAGATATGATAGGAATTCAAAATGACGAATAACTTATTTCTCCAGCTGATTGTGTTCAAGTGGACATTTTGAAGATTATCTAAAATATTGCTGAGATATTCTTCGTTTTGGATTAGAGTCCCCGTCTCCCCAAAACAGAATTTTCCTGTGATAAACAAGAAAGGGAAAAAATTGTGTAATGTTGACAGACGTCGTTTTTCACAAAAACACGTGAAATCAATTTTTGTACTTCCGAAGAAAAAAAATACATTAAGTAATACGACTAACCGCAACAAAGGTTTAAACAACATATAGATCTTTGAATCTTTGTTTTAAGCTTTTATAATTACAATTTCGGTAATCTTGCAGTATAGTTAACAGCCAGGAAATTGAAAAAGAAGCACAACTAATAACTTTCGCCAAACGCATTAAAATTTAATTTTTGACCGACCTGTATATTTTTACAATGTTGAAACTGATGTACTATCCCTGAATTTGTTATCGTCGTTGACTCATCGAAGCATTACAAATATAAAAAATGGCGTCGACAACAGGCAACACCAGAGAAGAGGCAGCCATTTTGATTCACTTGTGATGAAAAAGTTCTTTTAACATAATCTAATTTTAAAAAAAACAAACAAACAAACTTGAACACAGTCCCAGAACGTCAAAAATATACAGGTCGGTATGGAAATTAAATGTTAATGCATTTGATTAAAGTTATTTGTTTTATATTAATTTAAAAAAAAAAATTCTCGGTTGCAATATTACGGCAATGTCTTTGATCTCCTGGAATCCTTGAAAGTAATTATACTTTTAAAGATGAAATGATGTAATATTGCACCCCCACACACAGAGAAATAAGAGACAGGAAAAAATCTGATTTCCAAAAACTTTAAATCGAACATTGACATGATGTTGACATTGTCATGTAGCTTTCATAACTTCCTTATGTACGGAAAACAGTAAAACCACTTTGACCGAGATCGGACTTAGGTCAATTAGCAAAGATGAAAATTGTATCCTGTTACGAACAGTGGTCATACAGTTTAAAACAATTATGAATCATTTTGACCATTCCTTTAATCCATGAAATTTGACAATAACTCGATCATGCAGAATCTTAAATAAAATAATCGTATATATATATATATATATATATATATATATATATATATATATATATATATATATATATATATATATGTATTCGGCGTGATTTGTAGACGTATATTTTTTAAATTTAGAAACTAGCTGTCCCTAACCGGCGTTGCTCGGGAGTAAGTTTGATATTGTTAACATAATACATGAGGAATAGCAAAAAATATAAAGGCAAAAAAATAGAATGCAACGAAGTATTTCATTAAAATGACTCACTTGAAGTAACTTATAGTTTTTAAAGAAATTATTGTATGTAAATAGGATTTTTAGTTCGCAAATTCATTAAAATAGCTGAATCGTTTGATAAGAAACCGAAATGCATTATAGCAGATTTAATTTACGACTCTCTCCTTATGTGTGAATAAGCTTCTACCTGTGTCCCTCCTCAGCTTTTTGTCTTTGAGTTTCCAGGTTTAAACAAACGAAATGATTACAAGTAAGAAGCATAGGTCACTTGACAATACCTTTCATGTAGAAAACAACATCGATTGCCACTGTAGCCTACCTCTCACCCATATACACATTTCGATTTATACAGTTTGGCCATTCATCGCACTGGCAGTAAGATTAAAACGCCAAATTCATATATTCAAAATAGACATACAATAGCTTTCTAATATACTGTTCACGTGCATGCGATTGGCACAGTAAAGGTAACTAATTTTCATATTGTTTTGCAAAAGGACATCTCATTAAATCACTATTTGGTCTAATCGTTTTTAATTTAATGATTGTGTTCATTTATTATTACACATAATTCTATGAACGCACATTTTTATTTCGTAGATAGAAAATTAGCATTTTGGGTGAAAAGAGTCTTTCCACATGAATTTACTTTTGGCTGTTGTGATCCGGTTCTACATTATAAATTAAAAACAAAACACAACACACACCACGACAAAGCAAACAAGTCAGCAAGTACCATTCCCCTATCACATTAATCGTTTTACAAAATTATATTCGACCATAATGCCTTTCGGTTCATTCGTACACAAGTAAGCAATTTTATTGTTTTATTTAAAATTTAAAGTACCCCTCCTCTCCCCGAAGAAAAATACACACAACAAGTCAGTGAGTATCCTCCTTCCCAATGAACATTTTACAAGTCACTATGTTTGCAGAGTAATGAAATGAGTTTCAATAAAGGTTGTATTCTTCACAGAATCTAAAGACATCGTTACATTTTTCCTTTGGTTCCATCTGGGGGCGCTAGGGACATTTATTGGTTAAATCCATAAAAAGGTCTGAAATAGATCAGAACGTAAACAAAGAAATTCAGTTTTAAAAATAGATTTTCTTCGTTTCATAAAACAAAAATGAAATTAAACAAAGAATATCTCAGTGAAAAATGTATTTAAAAAGACTTAAACATTAAAATAATTATTTTCATTGGTATTTTAAAGCATCGAATTAATTAAAGAAAAATAAATTTGTTTCGATTTTCGGTTTGTTGAAGCCATTTGCCGCTTTAGTAAAACGTTTAGAAACGCAACGTCAACAAGTAGGTTTTTAAGAACACTACCGCGCTGACAGGTTTTATTACTTGCCCTCATATTGGAAATGTAATTTTAAACTTTTTTCAAGGCAGAAATTGTAAACATGACAAGATATGAAAAAAACCTGAAATATATTAGAACGTAACAAAACGAAATTCATTTATATAAATTTTTAAAAATTTGTTTCATAAAATAAAAATACACATTAAACCAAGAATAGATCAGTGAACAATGTATTTTAAACAGATTTAAACCTTGATGCATAGGTTATTAATACTGCAATAATAATAGTAAACATTTTTAAAATAAAAATATAAGAATATTAGCAAGCAAGAAGTACAATAAGATTGCATCGACAAATAAAAAACCTTTATATATAGTTTTGAATAATAATAATAATAATAATAATAATGATAATAATAATAATGATAATAATAATAATACATTTCTAAAAAGGGAAATTGAGAGAGAAAACTTAGACGAGCTTGTGGAGATAAATAAACTTGATGTAGTTGAAGAAAAGTCTAGGGTAGAAACAACAACGCACTCTGAGAGCGAAAATATTGTAACTAATTGTAATCAGACTGTTTCCACAGACGCAATCGTAAAACATATGATAGAACATGGGATGACAGAAGAAGATATTGATATTTTCAGATTGTTAGACGAGAAGCTAAGAGCTTACAATTTAGAACAGCCACCGAACCTAAGATTTGTCAATAGGAAAATAATTAAAACTGTCACCACCAAAATGAATGAAGTCATGCCCTTTTTATTAGTAAATAATCCTGATCAGTGGAACAAAGTTATTAAAGCTGCTGCTAATACTGTATCTAATCTACTCGGAATAGAAAAACGAAAAGAAAAGAAGTAAAGAAATAACCCTAGCGTCGGAAACTTAAATGGTCAGATAAAACAACTTAGAGAGGATTTAGGTAAAGTGCAAACTTTCGAAAATAGTAAACTTAAAAGTCAGACCGCTTGTGAAAGACTATTCCGTAAGTTGTAATTGAAGAACTGAATCTGCATGTCGTAGCTAAGACTGCTAGGGGTAAACGTTACAGCGAAAAAATTGAGCAGTATAGACAAAACAGACTGCTTGAGAACAACTAGAAGGCACTGAAAGAGGGAATAACATTATACCTGATGTTGACTAATCTAGTGCATTCTGAGAAGGCATTTGGGAAAAGAAAGTAAAGCATCAAGATGATGCAGAATGGATAAAATAATGAAAGGGAAGTTCCCTCTTGAATAGAATGACAAACGGATATAACAATCACCGTTGAGATGCTTAAAGAGAGTGTAAACAAGTTTCATATTGGAAAGCATCTGGAGCTGACGGAGTCTAGGGATAATGCTTTTCAAACCTGTCGGCTCTTCACCCACTTCTTACAGAAATGATAAATGGCTGTTTGACGACAGGTAGCTTCCCTGAATGGCTGACAAAGGGCACCACAGTCTTGATCATAAAAGATAAGACAAAAGGGGGTGAAGTGACAAACTTTAGACCAATCACTTGCCTCTCAGTTATGTGGAAACTTTTCACCAGCATATTGTCTGAAAGTATTTATGGTCATTTGGACCAAAACAATTTGCTGCCCGAGGAACAGAAAAGCTGCCGAAAAAGATCACATAGCACCAAAGATCAGCTTCTCATCGATAATATGATCCTGAGAAATTGCAAATGAAGAACAACTAAGCATTCAATGGGGTGGGTGGATTATAAGAAAGCATTTGACATGGTCATGGATACACACATGTTTGGAGATTTTCGGAATAACCCCCAACATTCAAACAGCTTTAAAGAATAGCATGAATAATTGGGAAACCAATTTAACTTCAGGAGGTGTTGCATTAGATGAAGTGAAAATTAGGAGAGGGATTTGCCAGGGCGATAGTTTTTCCCCTTTCCTCTTTGTCATTAGTTTGATCCCAATGACGTAATGTGAACGCAGGATATGAACTTGGGAAAAAATTCCTACAGTCAGCCACTTACTATTCATGGATGACCTTAGAGTTTTTGGAAATAAAGAAAAACAACTTGATACCCTGATGAATACGGTTAACTTATTTAATGAATGAAATCTGGCATCACTAAATGTGCCATTCTCGTTATGAAAAGGGGTAAACTTGTTCACTCAGATGGCCTTAGACTCCCAACAACAGATCTGATGAAGAATGTAGACAGTGAGAGAGGCTACAAATACTTGAGTATACTGGAGGCGGATAACCTTAAAACAAGGAAATGAAAAACAAAGTCACAGCTGAGTACAACAGAAGAGTAAGGAGTATTCTTAAATCGCACCTCCACAGTCGAAATACAATCTATGCTATCAATGCCAGAGCAGTAGCTATCATTCGATATACTGCCAGTATACTTTACTGGAATGTAGATGAACTAAAATGTTTTGATACCAAAACACGGAAAATTCTTACAATTTATGGAGTTTTTGCCAAGAAAAGAGATGCAGATCGATTGTATCTACATAGAAAAGAGAGAGAGATCGAAGTCTACTTAGTGTTGAAGATGTGACTATATAAGAAGGTTGTCTATATACATATATTTCTGAAAGTAATGAGATTCTTCATCGTGAACTGAAAAGAGAGGAAATACTAAGAACTGGAGTGAAAAAGAATCAAAAGTTACAAGAGAGAGGGTTAGAATGATTTGGAAAGAAACTACACAGTGGATTCTTTGAGAATACTGCATTTAGAGATAATGACAGCTGGAACTGGTTAGTCAGGGGTGATCTCAAAAGATCTACTGAGAACACCTTAATAGCAGTCCAGGAACAGGTAACTCGCAGTAGGTCTATGCCGATTGTGTAATGGAAGGGAAGAAACCATAACGCATATTATATCTGAATGCCCTATACTAGCACAACATTAGTATATAAAATGGAAACAAAACAGAGTCGCTCAGGTACTACACTGGGATATATGCAAACTTTATGAATTGGACTATAATGAGAAGTGGCATGAGCATAAGCCAGAAGTGGTACAAGAGAACGAAAATGTCAAACTTCTTTTGGGGCATGCGCATAAAGAAGAGAACTTGCTTAATCATATATATAGCTTGCCCTGTTGATACCAGAGTGCAGGAAAAAGAACACGAAAAAAAAAAATCAAGATCTAAAATGGGAATTAGTTATACTATGGAAATGTAAAGAAGTAAAGGCGATTCCCGTTGTAATTGAACGCTTGGAACCATGAGGAAACTCCACCATAAATTGCTTAAAAAGATTGTTGAGATAATTTCTTTTCCAATTTTGCAAAAGGCCTGCCTGTTAAGAACGACCAAAGTGTTAAGGTACAGCTTGGATGTCTAAAGTCAAGGGAATTGACTTGATGTTCAAAAAATAAAACTGCAACTAAAAACATAAAAAAGTTGAGACTACTATGAAATAATAATAATAATAATAATAATAATAATAATAATAATAATAATAATAATATGGGATATGAATGTACAAACAGACAAACCCATAACAGCAAGGAGACCGGATATGATAATAATCAACAAGAAAGAAAAATCCTGCAAAATCGTAGACTTCGCCGTTCAAGCGGACCACAGAGTGAAGATTAAAGAGACGGGAAAAAGAAGCAAATATACTGAACTTGCCAGAGAATTGAAAGGAATATGGAACATGAAGCAAGTCAGTATAACACCAATAATCATAGGAGCACTAGGAACAGTCCCCAAAAACATGGAGAAAAGACTAGGAGAAATAGGAATCGAAGGGATAACTGAGACCATACAAAGGACAGTAATGATCAAAACAGCTGTAATCCTGAGAAATGTCCTCGAATGCGGAAACCAACCTACATAAGCAACGAATGGAGAACAAACACATGGAGACACAAGACAACAGAACCGGGGAAAATACAACCGCATGAGAGAGGCGCAAGCATAGGCTGACACCACGAAAATTATGGACAGAGGGTCGAGGAGAGAAAGCGCAAACCAGACCTCCACTGGAAGAGTGCGTACAGCTCTGGGACCTTGGGGAGGCTTGTTGCCACTCGGGCCCCAGAGTGGACCAATGGCCCTTATCAGCGGGAAATCGATGGTAGGTGGCTGTTGCGATACCGCAAGGTCATCAGCGGTGATGAACGAAAAGAAGTGGAACATACTGGAAGTCTGAGGAGACTTGTTGTCACTCAGACTCCAGGGAATACCACAGGTTGTTGGCAGTGGGCGATCACTGACGATGACCAGTGTGATAACTCCTAGTGAGTAAATAATAATAAAAAGTAGGATAGGTACAACATTTTCTTAACAATATTGAAAAATAATAAGAACAATACTAGTAACTAGCGGGACCCGTGTAAATTACACGGAATTTTTAAATTTTTATTTTTACTTACACCGTATTGTGTTCGTTTTTTTTATTATTTCTTGAAATAACTGAAAAAGTTTACGAAGTTATCGTCTGCCACACTGACCCTAACTCTAACGACGGTGTCAAAGTTAGCGCGGGTCCTAATGTAACAAAGCACCCTCTATTTGTTAGTTACACTTGTTTTATTATGAGCCCCCCCTTCTAGATAAGAGTGAAATAATTGTTTAAATGGTAACTCGTGTACGATGGACACTGCGCATATCTACTAAAAAAGGTTGATATGCCATCCGTTCAAAAAAAAAAAATAAATAAAAAAAATAATACTGGCCCTCTCTACAACCAAAAGAAAACGTAATTAAATAGACAATGCCCTTAATAACGCCAAAATAAAAAAAACAAAAAATAGTTTTAAGTTTAAAGCAACACAAAAAAGTACTTTTTAACCAGGTGAGTAGCATACAAAGATTCGGAAGGTCGTTGCTTTTGATGTAAGCATGACACACACAATCACACACGCTATTGTATGTGTCTTCCCGGTTGTCCTCTCCCTACCTCTCTTCCCCTTCCCCTTAAAGTGTAGAAAAAAAATCTTAGAGGTTGGTTGGGATCGAACTATAAACCAGTCGGGCCGAAGTCAAAAATACTACGTCGCTAAACGTTACGCAAGAGGGAAATACTTAAAAATGTTTTGAAAATAAAGCGACTTGACTGTTTTTTAAAAATCTAGGTGCAGCACGCATGCGCAGAGCTTTTGCCGAAAGCGTGACACACGAACACACACGCTATCGTATTAATATATAGATGATAAATTATAATTTAAATGATAAATCATCAATAAAAATACGATGATCCAATTTTATCGGAAGTAAATAATGGGATGGTTAATGATATACGCAGTTTTTGTAATTTTAGAATATAATAAATTATTTATCAGGTATTTGCTAAATATGATAATTTAAATAAAAATTATAAAAGAAAACAGTAATCAATTGGATACATAGGTTATTTATATTGGAAGTTGTTTGTATGATATACCTATTAGAGGTGAATATCTAATTTATGATAATTAATTAATTAATATTCAATTATTATTGGTTAGACCTTCTGACGATGAGAGCGTTATCTTTGAAAAGCCATGGCTTAAAGGTCATTTTATATATGTATTCCTCGTTTAAATACAACACTTTATGAGTTAAAAAACTTTTAAACTATGCAAATTTTATCTATTTCTTAATTATACGTATACAAATGCTCTATCTACTATATTGAGCTTAACAGTTTCTCGATAAGATCTAATAATATTTTTATATTGTTAATATATATACATATATATATATATATATATATATATATATATATATATATATATATATATATATATATATGTGTGTATATATATATATATATGTGTGTATATATATATATGTGTATATATATATATATATATATATATGTGTATATATATATATATATATATATATATATATATATATATATATATATGTATATATATATAAGGGTAAACGGCAACACAAACATAAAATTAAGCTTGATTTCCTGTTTGTTGCTTTCTTTACAGATAAGATGACACCTTTACAGATAAGATTTACAACACTATTCTAATGGAAAGGGATTTAAAGTTGAGAATTAATCGGAAAATTGAATAGTTGAATAATTTTACAGAAAGGGTTTTTCCTAATATTTAAATGACGTTTTAATTGCATTTATATCTTCTTGGCGTTTGACATAAGAATTTTTGGGAGTGCTTTGTGACGTTTTTTTTAGTTGAATATATAAGTAATTTATATATAATAGCGAGAACGAACATTGCTAAGTATATTTTTACCGTCATTTTTGACTAGTATATATATAATATATATATAAATAGTATATATATTATATATATATAAATAGTATATATAATATATATATATATATAAATAGTATATATAATATATATATAAATAGTATATATATTATATATATATAAATAGTATATATAATATATATATATATATAAATAGTATATATAATATATATATAAATAGTATATATAAAATATATATATAAATAGTATATATATGATATATATATAGTATATATATAATATATATAGTATGTATATAATATATGTATAGTATATATATAGTATATATATAGTAAATATATATACTATATATATGTAATAAATATATATATATATAGTATATATATAATATATACATATTTAGTATATATATAGTATATATATAGTATATATATAGCATATATATAGTATATATATATAGTATATATATATATAGAATATAGATATAGTATTGATATAGTATACAGATATTATATATATGTATATATATATATATAGAATATAGATATAGTATAGATATAGTATATAGATATAGTATATATAATATATATATATATAATAAATATGTTATATATATACTATATATATATAGTATATATATAATATATAAATAGTATATATATAGTGTATATATAGTATATATAGTATATATAGTAATATATACATATATGTAGTATATATATAGTTTATATATAGTATATTATATATATTATATATATATATATAGTATATCTATATATATAGTATATGCGTGAAAAAATAACAAACGCAAAAAAGCAAATTTTGAATACAGAATAAATCATCAAAGAAACGAGAGATTTTATCGGTTTCATTCGACTTTTGTCGGAAAAAGTGAAGATGTTCGTTCGTCCGAATAATAAAACCTCTTTGCTGATTTATTTATGTATTAAAAAATTGTATTTTCTGTTTGTATTTCTTCAAGCATCTTGTCTTTCACGGAATTGTATTTTTATGATATATCGTGCATTTTACTCTAATATGGAGAAATAGAAATGAATTAGAAATTAATTCATTTCTATTTCTCCAACAAATACGGACGTCCACCCAGCAGTGGCCATTATTTCATTCTATTTCTCCTCCCAATATGTCTACCCTACATGTATCTGTACTTGCATGACATTTTTTCTCTATTTTATCATCTTGATGAAGTCTTATAAATAAAGACGAAACGTTGATGTACACATAAAAAACATCCATTTTTTGGTTTTCCTTTTTCATTTTCCCATATATATATATATATATATATATATATATATATATATATATATATATATATATATATATATATATATATATATATATATATATATATATATATATTATGTGTGTGTGAATATACAGATCAGAATCTCTTAAATATTTTATCAGATAACGTCTAACATGTCCTTGTACATTTTTCTTTACAGTCACGACCTAATTGTTGCGGAAATACAACAACGAAGATGTGGACCACAGTTCGAATCATGTAAATTGCAACAATTTCTTATTTCATAAAAACTGTCAAATACTCGGAAATATCAAGAACAACTATACTATAGGCGTTATACTCCTCTCTTTCTATCTTACACCCCCACACACACATACACACACACACACGCATACAAATATTTATTTACACACATAAACATGCATAAACAAATCGTAACAGTCTGTTTCATTTAACACTTCACACAAAATAAATTGTTTACTAATATTACGTATTCATATCGTGAAGGTATCAAAAGTGTGTTATAGTGTGTGAAAAGGTGGGCCAATCCTATGGAGGATAGGCAGGGAATTACAATATGACGGTTTGATTAGTTATCAAAAATACCATTTGACGCACTATATGAACACACGGTCAATGTACGCGCCATTTTTATGAATTTCTGATCAAAATAAAATTATTCGAAAAATCAAGACGAGTTGGTTTAGGTCATATTGACTACATTTAAATTAAAGCATTTATAAATAATACATTCTTTATATCATACTGTCAAGGTTGAGTTTTTATGTAGGGGGAAATCCAGCTCTTAAAAAAGGGGCACTCTGGATTAGGACAAAAATAAAAAATAAATGCCTGTCGAGAAGGATCAGAACAGATACTATACTTTGCTCCTAGCCAAAGGGTCAAAGGTTTTATATATTTTATAGATGTAACTTACGGCCATATGATGTTGAAACACCGATTATCGTCCGATCACAAAAGTTAAGCAACGCTGTATATGGTGAGATGGGTGACCATTTAGAAATGCTAGGTTTCGTAAGTTTGCAAGTGGACGTAACTGTAAAATGATTTTTCATTGCCCATCCCACGATAGCAAATGACAGACGGCTAGCAATTCTTGTTAGGTCACCTATCCTAGGAGATAAGAAACTCCAAAATAACATCCGTCTTTCTCTGCTTATCCCAGTAGCACTTGCGGTCGTCTAGGCTTTCTCCTTGCCATTAGACTTAAGCAATGACTAGACCACGAAAAGTGCGACCGGATGCGACACTCTTGCCTGACTATAGTGACATCATCGGACAGGCACCCTCTAGAAGGAATCCGGACAGAAAAGGAACCAACATGTTTTAGAACTAAGTGCGTAATGAATGCCATATTGTACAAAATAAAAAATCGCCCAACCTCGAGTTTAGCCTTTTTAAAGTTTGATTTGTTGATTGAGTTCAAAAGCGGTTCTGGAGAATTTGTATTCACAAATGACTTTCGGAAAGTCATAGATCTAATGCTTGCGGTTGGTATGTGGAAATAGTAGGGTTAAATTAACCGTTCCAGTTTTTTAGACTACGAATTTGATAATAGCTACATTCATGAAGTATGATGAACGTGTAATATGAAGATATTAAGACACAGTGTTTGATTAAGAAATTAAAAGCGTTTAATACGTGTTTATTTCAATGTTATAGAAATTTGAATGATTGGGTGTTCATACTTTTTAGTTTCTTGGGCTGTGCCAATTGAGAGACAGCGAATCGATTTCAAAACGCGTATGGGCCATTCGTCAAGTGAAATCCATTTGACGAATGACCCATACGCGTTTTATGGAAGGTTCGCTGCCTCTCAATTGCCACAGCCCAAGAAACTAAAAGGTATGAAAATCCAATTATTCCAATTAAAAAAACAACATATTTATATATATATATATATATATATATATATATATATATATATATATATATATATATATGCCGTGGTAGACAAAATGTTTGAAAAAAGACAAACGGAAAACAGGTTAGAATTCAGGAGAAAAACAAAAAAAAACAAACAAGATATTTGACCGGTTTCGTTCGTATTATCGAACGTCTTCAGAAAAAGTGATAATACGAACGAAATGGGTCAAATGTCTTGTTTTTTGTTTTTCTCCTGCATTCTAACCTGTTTTCCGTTAGTCTTTTTTCAAATATTTTGTCTATCACGGCATTTCATTTTCATTATATATATATATATATATATATATATATATATATATATATATATATAATCTGTTTCTACCGGCGTTGCCTAAGATGCAGTTAAGTCATTTATTTTAAAAATTTTTATTTATTTGCCTTTTTAAAATTTATATTCTTCAATTAAAATAGGAGTTATTCCCCTTATTGAATTTGATTTTTCGGTGATGAATGTTTCATAATATAGATTGTCCTAGCTGGACTAAGTCATAATAAGTTATATACTCGCGTTTAATTAATTTAAGACATTAAATAAACATCTCTCTTTCAAATCTGTGTAACATTTTCGTTTTTGTAGTCAGTATCCCTATTAGTATGTATGATCTTCGACATGATTTAGTTGTATTAAAATCAATTTAGAATAAATGCATAACACGTTATTTTTCTAACAAATTAGTAAGGGACATTCTCTTAAATTGGTAAATGACTACATTTTCTTATATGTAGAGCGAGGTCTAAACCAATTGTACAAGTCTTAAGTCTTTGTTTGAAAAGGGGATACACTGATTGGTCGATATTATAGTGACGTGTTTTCGACTGAGAAATGATCGCAGATTGGTTAGAAAAGAATGACGTTTTCAGAAAGAAAAAGAAAAGATTGAGGTAGTAAGACTTCAATAGGTAGTTAATCAGTTCGTCTAATTATGTATCAGTTGGGGTCAAACGTTAGTTCGGCTGAGATAATCAGTTGCTCGTGTCAAGGCGTAAGGATGTCGCGTTGAAAAAGGTCGACACTAAACGAAGCGGTTCTCCAACTACACAGAGACAGAAACATCAGCACGGTTGCATTTCCAAACTGACCCAACGACTGTTATTTGCCAATTTTCACGAGTTAAAACGCACTGTTCCAGGAAAGGCGTTAACAATTTAAATTCCATAACGCCAGAATTAGCGTCACAGAATAAAATTGTATTACGTGAAGCATTTTCAAATCTTGTTACTGGTTTCATACGTCATTTTATTAATTGTAGGTTGTCGGGTTTTAATAAAGATTGTGTTCATTGAATCGTTTCTTTAATTCACGTTGTGTTTCTCCCACGTAAAATTGATGGCAATCATTGCAAGGGACAGTATATAAGCTGGCATGGAATGTGGGTGTTTTTTGGAAATGTCTGGATGTGTTTAAAGTTTGTTTTATGGATTAAATGAACACAAAAGGGACATAAAAAACAACAACCCTCTTAGTGCACTTTTCTCCCATGCACTAGAACATGGTCATGCGTTCAAATTTGAACAAGCCAAAATCACTAAATACATCCACAACAAATCTCGGCGAAGATTATTGGAAACTGCCCTCATCACCGCCTCCACCACCATCAAGCAACGAAATGGTTTCTTTAACCTATCACCCTTAATAAGCAAGATCATCCTCACAGAACAAAGACTCTTGCCTGATCATGGTTAACTTTTATTTTCATCTCCAACCTTTATAACACTCTCCATTTACTTTTCCCTTCCTTTTTTCTCCTTGAATCTTCATTTTCTCCTTACTTTTTTTTCCTCACTCTTTTAATACTGCAGTCCAAATAAACTTTCTCATGTTCCAAATATTTCAAATATTCCATACCCACCCTTTCAATCACCGCCCTCCTCCACCCTCCAATCCCTCACTCATTGCTATCATTTTCCAAATATTTCAAATATTTCACACACTATCACAACAAATCCTCCCTCTCCCCCACTCAACTATTTTCTCCCATACCCCTTCTTAAATTCCCTCATTTTCTCAAAACGCTCTCTAAGACCATAACTTTCGCCCATCCACCAAAATCACAGCCCCCCTCCCTCTCTACCCATCCTCCTTTCCCTGCATACACCCCCCATACACAAACATTCCAACTTACTTTTCCCCTTCAATCTTGACCGCAGCCATCTGGTCAAACACCTCCCTCCCCCCTCTTCCTCCACTCCCTCTCTGCCATCCACTTTACCCCTGCTCATCCCCCACCTATTTCTCTTACCACCAGCCACAGTAGTCCTTGCTCACCCCATCCTTCCATTTTTTTCCCCACTCATTTTCTTCAACATTCATTTCTATTTCTCCAACAAATACGGACGTCCACCCAGCAGTGGCCATTATTTCATTCTATTTTTCCTCCCAATATGTCTACCCTACATGTATCTGTACTTGCATGACATTTTTCTCTATTTTATCATCCTGAGGAAGTCTTATAAATAAAGACGAAACGTTGATGTACACATAAAAAACATCCATTTTTTGGTTTTCCTTTTTCATTTTCCCATATATATATATATATATATATATATATATATATATATATATATATATATATATATATATATAGAGAGAGAGAGAGAGAGAGAGAGAGAGAGAGAGAGAGAAAAATCCCGGTTTGAAGCACTTGGCTGTCTAGCAACATTGAAGAGCTGTGATACAGCGAAACACTTTGTCATCATGGATTGAGTGAAATCACTAAATGCCATTAGCGTAAATTTGTAAACAAATGCAGCACTTTTCGGTAATTACCGTTTCGTTTACTCGCGACCACTGATTAGGAGTTTTGATCCCGACTTGCTTGTCTAGCCACATTTAAGAGATGTGATGCACCGAAACAGTCTGTCTGTAGATGACTTTATATATAATATAGAAATAGGGACAAAGGCAAAAAGGACAGATTAATATGAACAAAAAGAAATTAATATTGATTCAATATTTCGCCCTAAGTCGGGACTTTATTAAAATGTACATGAAATAACAGAGTCAGTATTTATGCATTGAATGCCTTGAGAAGTTCAAAATGCGTGCTAGCAGGGTAGGAGAGCGTATTAAGATGGGAGAAGAGTGTGTGCGTAGTAGGAAGACGGTGGGTTTTTCAACATGAAATTGAAATTATAAAATGTAAGAATTTTAGATGATTGTTTCATTTTTAATAATAATTTTTATTTTAAATAAAGTTTTGTATAACCGTATTTTTAATAAATGTTACCATTTGATAAACCCGTTTAAACTGCGACTGTATTGTACGACTTAGTTCTATTTAATGAAAACAATAATTCGCTGAATTTGTAGGACTGTGTTCTATAGTAGCTTTTACAGTTTTCTTCTCCGCATCGACAACTTGATTAGTCAAACATATTTTAATCCAATCAACTTGAAAAAAAACCCTAAAAAACCACACAAAAAAAACAATTGTCTCTATTTACGTTCCTTTTCGTAGGAGAAACGTTTGAAAAAAGAGTTAGTTTTAATGTGGGGAAAATCCAGCCCCTCAAAATGGAGCACTCTGGATTGAGACAAAAATAAAAAATTGCCTCAGTCTAGAAGGGCTGCTCTTTCACCGACCGAGGAGAGAAAAATGAAGTGCAGCACAGAACATATACAACACTCTGCTCCCAGCCAAAAGTCCAAGGGCAGGTGTCCGCTTTATTAATCCTACTATTATGTCGTGTTTGTCTGAATTACATTCGTTTGATCTGACGCATGCGTATTGGTAGCGTTACGGTCGTACTAAGAGAGGGGCAAGCACACTATCTGATTGCCTATTCACGTGACGTGCAAACTATGCAGACATTTTGTTTAGATGAGACAGCTAAGTCCCAAAACGTTCGCTGTGAACTTTTAACAAAACGCGTATTTTTTTAGAAACATTTACCGAGAAGAGTTACGTAATTTGTTGGCTTTGAATCAAGGACGACCACATGCATCGCACTTAACCAAATGCCTCGAAAGATCATGGTTTAACCTTGTAGCAATCCTTGGAGAGCTTTTATGCCTAACTTGATGTGATAATCGAAATAACGATAAGAAAAAAAGGTGGTTCTGCTATTACATCAAAGTAGACTTGTAATAATTCAACAACGGTCCTTCCGTTCCATGACGTTAAAACTACTCGACAAAATCTATGAAATTTTCGATACATACTTTTATTTATTTTTGGAAACTTTTGAAAAGTAGTCATTTTTGAAAACTGACTCCTAAATAGTTTTTCTATGGGTAGAGGTTAAAGTCAGTGACAGGACAATTTTAAATAAATACATTTCAAAAAGCGACATTTGTTGTATTGGTTTGAAGAATATTTAACTGGCAATTACTTTCATGGCAAGAAGACAGATAATATTTATTGTTTTGAATAGAAGTCAAATTGCTACAGTTTTAAATACATAAATAAATAAATAAATAAATAAGAGACATATTCTTTGGATTTATTTAAAGAATATTTAGTTAACAATAACACTTATTTCTTACGGAAAAAGAAGTCATTTTCTTTCTTAAAAATAGACATTTATTATTTCAAAAAGAACATTTATATTAACAGTAAACTATACAGAGTGATGTAGAAAGCATCGTGAGATTTACACGGGCTACTACTACTACTACTACTAGTAGTAGTAGTAGTAGTAGTAATAATAATAATAATAATGATCACTGCAACAACAACAGCAACAACGATTTTATTTATCTTCCTCCCACAGCGGTAAGATGTGACACAAGGTCGGGAAAGTTGAATTTGAAAAGCCAGCGCCCGAGAAGGTGAGCACTCTGGCCTACAAAAAAAATGCCTGGGCAGCGCCGTCGGCATTCCCCGGTAGGGGCGCCCCAGGCAGTAAAGAAATAAACGTACTCCTCCCCAAAGAGGGGAGGCAAAGACTGGGAGGGTGGACATCCTAGAACTGCACAGGACAAACCCACAAACCGGAGGAATCAAGACCCGAAGGCCAAGACGACACCGGTCTATAGGGTGTAGTATGCATCGGAACAGATACTACACTTTCTTAGCCAAACGATAACAAATAAATTGTTATCGTGCAATGTGATGTACTCTAACGCTTGTTTCGGGTCTTTTGTACTTTTCTAACAGAATACGATTTTTTACTTTTTTCTCGACTGCGTTTGCTGCTCAACTGCTTACTCACCGATTCAGTCAACAATCTGATCAAAAATTTAAACACAATAAGTATATCTTTTTTCGACATGTCGAAAACAGTTCGTCTCTCCAAATCTCCTCCATGGGAGCAAAGTGTAGTATCTGTTCTGATACTACACTTCATCATTTCTATCCTAGGTAAGTGAAGGATAACTCCTTGTAGACTAAGGTAATTTTTCTTTTTGTTCCGATCCAAGGTGCCCTTTTTTTGGGAGCTACATTTTTCCACACATTAAAATTCTATTTTTTTGTCTAACTCATCTCTCGTGCAGAGATAAGTAAATAGGGACAACAGTTCGCCTCTTTTGTTCATCGATGTGTTTCTTTGCTTAAATTGTTAAATATTTAGTTGATCGCTAACGAAAAAACAAACATAAACACATTTTTTGTTCGGATAAAAAATGAAGCTTTTCTCCTTTATTGGCTCTTTTTGTACTCATGCGAAGTAAAATAATGCTTTGTACATTATAAACGACTTTGTTGACAGGTGACGGTGGCTAAGTGGTTAACGAATCCAGTTCTTTCCACAGAAATATTTTCACTTAGGACGTTGGCAACCTTCACGTGGTCCCTCCTGTAAGTACATGATTTCTTTCTAGAAATAATTCTAACTAGAAAGATATCATCTGATCCATATGAAATGAATGAATGAAAGAATAAACGAGTTCGATGAGAGAGGTCTTCAAATTAAGACCGAATAAAGAATACGAGAAGGAAATTAAAATCACACACTGCTTTTCAAATCACACTAAACTCCTAATCGCGATCTGTTTTTTTTTGTCTTGGGTACCTTTATTTCTTAGCTGGCATGGACATGGCACACCTACGCCTAGTTTGATTCGGGATGTTGTCTCAAATCAGTTATGCATCCGCATATCAGCAGTTCGCACCTAAATCCTCAAAGTTATTGAATCCTTCTAAAACATGACCGATTCTAACCATTCAATAGTTAAAAAAAATGTAAACATTGGTCATATTTCGTCCAGACAAAAGGCGCAAATCGATTGACCGTTAATAAACCTCATACACCTTTTAAATAAGATCTGATTCACCAGACACGATTATTGTTCATCTCAGGCTACAAATCCTCCCCTCAAATCGCATCATATCAAATCGCAAAATAGCATTATTAAATATTAACAACATCTGGACAGCCACCTTCCTTTGTGTAAGAAAGAAACGAAAGTCGTATTAATTATGAAAAAAGAACATTTACAAAATCTGTGTACTTTTAATCTATATACCATTAAAAAGTTATTATATTTTTGGAATTTGTCTATTCGTACGCAAATGGAAACACGTGATTGATTAACGAAAATGAATAGGTAGAGTGCGCATTACTAAGGCAGTAGGTTTTACGATGTCACTACTCGAAATCGAATCTCATGTACGTCTAAAGGATTTTTAAATTGGATAGTTCTTTTGTAAATTCAAAGAAATTAACACATAAAACAATCACATAAAAGCATTATATATATATATATATATATATATATATATATATATATATATATATAACTAAATGAACTTTATTAATAATCCACAAGAAATCGACAAAGGGTATTCCCAATTAGTTCTAATGGAATTATTTTGCTTAAAAACATCATTTCTAATTTTTTTGCTACTAAAACAATATGTAAATACCTTCATCGTAGTAACTTACTCTCTCGCAGAAATTATTAAGCAGTATATTTTTTCCACGAGATTTCACAAATATTATTTTTGTACTAGCCATAAAGGGGTAGACACTAGATGAGGATGGAAATTGACATACCAACGTACTGTACCAACACCGCCAAAGAAGCGGGTATAACAAGTGTACCATAGAGCAATGGATTTCTGTTAAAAAAGCAACCATCACTGGAATTGCTGATACACATTTGAACATCCAATCGCAAGTTGTGACCGATGCAATTCATAATAGAGAAGTGCCTGATTTGGCTAATGGATAACGGTGCGGACTAGAGATAGAGAATAGCCTCCCATCTAAGACTATTTATCTCTAGCAATCTACTGTTAAACCATCTATTGAGTACTGTTGTCATATCTGGGCTGGTGAATCTTTGTCCCATTTGAGGGTTTTTGATAAGGTGCAGAAACGTATCTGTAATTTGATTTGCCACACTCTTGCTTTTTCTGTGCACCCTGTTTCTCACAGACGTTGCAAGTCTCAATCTTTTCTTTAAATACTACTATGACACGTGTTCTTCAGAGTTATGTGATCTACTCCCCTGCTTCCTTTGTTACAGCTCGTTTGACTCGTTGGTCTAGTGGTCTCAACAAATCTGCTGTTTTTATACCTCATTGTAATACAGCTTCCTATTTCAGTAGCTTCTTCCCAAGAACTGTAGGCTTGTGGAACAATCTTCCTGCTGAATGTTTTCTTCCTACCTATAGCCTGGGTCTTTTCAAGACTAAGGCTAATAGGCATCTTCTATCTTTGCGATAATCATCTTTCGCTCTTGTTAGCTCCTTACATCAAGTGGTTTCATGCCTTGTCTGGAACGAAAAAAAAATCCTATAGACTCGGCAATTTCGAGTTCAGTTTGTCTCGGATCAATTGCGATCATTTATGCACTAATAATGTCGCGGAAAATATGGACACCCATTTACATCAAGCTATGTGTAAAATAGCGACTTTTGTTTTATTAATTACATACAATGAATCGTTTACAAGAGATATTTTGCTTAAGTATTAAACGATTTAAAAGTGTTGATGTGCCGTCAAACAAACAAAAGCAAAACAAACTTCGATACAAGAACAATTTAAAATCAACTTTAGCTTTAACTTTACTTTGAATCTATATATTTTTTTTTAAATAGCCAAATAGAGAAGAGTGTGTAGTTCTCTTTTTATCTATTTATGTATATATTTAGATCTAACGAAAAAAAAAGTTTATTACTGATGTCAAGTGACAACAACACTCGCGTTTGTGGCCTACAAAAGCTCCTGCGCAGCCCCGTTGGCATTCTCTAGTAGGGGCGTTTCAGGCGATTTACAATAAACTAACCCTTTTTCAAAGAGAGGATGAAGCGTCGAAGACGTATTGTTAAGCGTCTGAAATTTAATGCTTGGGAAAACGTATGACTCATTTTTACAATTGTTTAATTCCGGGTCCTATGAACACTTTTCCGCGAAATTTTGGGGAAATCGATTTAGTACAATTTGCCCAACCTTTTTAATAAATAAACAAACACGTATACACACACACTAACAAAACAGAGATTGACAGAAAACAAAACCTCTGCTGTTTGGCGGAGGTAATATAAATATATATATATATATATATATATATATATATATATATGTGTGTGTGTTAGGGTAAATATTATTAAGTAACACGGAGTTTTTTTGTTTGATCAGACTTTTTTTTTTCAATTTTTCGAGTGGTCCATTTAGTATTTCGGTCAAATTGGTTTATACAAGTTCCGTGAACTTCTTTTTCATTTTCTCTTTCTTTTTTTTCGCGAGCACTTTCGATTTAATTCATCAAATCATTATAAGCAGGGTTAGTCTTAATGTGTTTACAACTATGTTTATGTTTTACCATAACAACACTTTCCCGTAGACTTACTTTGCACTTCAATTTGCCAACACCCCCCAAAATTTGACTACCCACTTCTCAATATAGACACACTTACTTAATAACACAGAAACAGTACACCACGATACCAACATAAAAAGATTACAAATTATTGAAGCCGTTTACATTAAAAGTATATATCCCACAATTAATAATATTAATTACGAAACTACTCATAAAATCTTAAAGTGCTTAGCGTAGTAATTAACAGCAACGAAATTATTAGCCATGAGACAACATCCTTTTGAATCGTAACCACGTGCGCATGCAAGATCTCATCACAATAGACACTCATTTTAAAGTCGTAAATTACCAGCCGTTAAATACTAAACAGTAAAAGACATAGTCGTAAACATACCGAGACTAATCCCGCACGATGATTATTTGATGACTCAAATCGAAAGTACTCGCTAAAAAGATTGGAAAAAAAAATCGAACACATAACCAACCGAACTTATATGCACCAATTAGACTATTCGAAAAATTGAGAAAATTGTTGCGGGACCGACCAAGGTGGTGTCGATCGGCCACACAACTAAGAAAAGGTGGACATAGGCAAGTACTGACAATGGCAAAGAAGAGAGGACAAAGACTGGTGATCAGTTTAGAGAAGGAATGTTTATTTACCATATGGTAATAACAAGTGAAGTGAATTGAGATGGCGTCGCTGGATCAGGAGTGGTGCAGGAGCTCAAGACTGCAGGGTGCTGGTGCAGGAGTTCGGAACTGCAGGGTGTTGATGCAAGAGTCGGAGCTGCAGGCTGCTGGTGCAGGAGTTCGGAACTGCAGGGTGTTGATGCAGGAGTCGGAGCTGCAGGGTGCTGGTGCAGGAGTTCGGACTGCTGCGAGTGCAGGAACTCAGAACTGCGGGTGCAGGAGTTGCGGCTGCGGTGTACAGGAACTCAGGACTGCTGGGCGTTCGGACTGCTGGGGAGCAGGAACTCAGAACTCAGATGCAGGAGTTCGGAACTGCCGACGTGGGGGGGGGGGTAGGCAGGAGTTGCGACCGCTGTGTGCAGGAACTCAGACTGCCGACGACTGGTCCATCCGTGGACCAAGTCGGACGTAGGGGCCTCCTGACCCCCTGGCTGAATCGCCTTATTTATCCATAAAATTGTACATTTGCACAAAAATTAGATGTGACACAAGGCCAAAAGGGGGGTATGGGGGGGAAAATGGGGGTCGGGGGTCGTCCACTTGGTCTAAAATACCCTAGAAACTAGTTTCAGTCACCATAATACCACATTCACTCTATGGACTTATACTACTTAAAATATCCACAGGTGTTTGAAATGAATTTTATTTACAAAAAATATGTACATGTGAGATGATGGGAGTGGGATAACAAAAAACTAAGCCTTAAATAATCCCCCCAAAATAAAAAAAAATAAAAGGGATGATAAAAATAAAGAACAAAATAAAATGCTAATTATGGTAAGTTAGTAGGGTCCCCCCATCCTATCTAAGGTATGAGCTGCTCGCTGTCTTCCGGTAAGAACCGAAAGCAAGAAAGTCAGCTCCTAATTGGGAGTGGGCGTTTCTATGGGGGGCAAAAGAAATGGAGGGATGGGTTTGTCGGGATGTGCGGTGTCCTCCAGGATAAGAGCTATTAGGGCGGGTTAGGGGTGCGAACATAAATTTGGGAGCGGGCATCCTGGAGGAGTTCTAACACCTAAAAATAAAGATGGGGGTAAAGAGCTCATTTATACTACTAGCTAATAGGGACTGCGCCAAAAAATTGGATGGTCAGGGTAAGAAAATGTTTTCCTTTTTCAAAAAATAGACCTAAGGTCGGTGTGTGCCATGCCTAGGCAGGGAACACGAACTCGAACTTATTCCGCGTGAACACGCATAAACTAGCGGTGTGTATCCACCTACTTTTAAAAAGTGAGGAAGGCAACCTCCTTCTATCAGATTTGATTTTGATTTTAAGCTGATGCTTAAAATACGAAATCAAATCATAATAAGAAGGCGGCACCCCCCACGCCCTTTGTCTAAGCGTGAAGTGTACACAACGAGTCTAGCTACGGCTAAAATCGCGAGCAAAACCATACGTTTCTCCCTGGGCCACAAGGGGTCCATGTTGAAGACAACGGATGCTAAATCCAAGCACGTCACCCGATCGGGGGTGATGCGAGCCGTCACCTCGTTGACATACGTCCAATATTCACGAAATTTGGAGCAGGTGAGAATGGCGTGCCCAGCCGTTTCAATCTCATCTTCCTCGCAACGTGGGCAAAAGGGGTCCATAACCAGACCAATATTGAATCGTATGCCATTGAGGGGTACCGCATTTCGAACCAATCGCCAGGTCAGAGAGAACTCAGTATTGTTGAGATGGCTCCGGCCTGGCGCCCAATTCCATTGAGAGCGAGTATCCTCCTCCGACAATCCAAGCCGCTCCCCAAGAGGATCCGAAGCGGTCCCCACCACTAATTCCCGATATAGTGTATTCCTAGACCGGGCGAGGTCACTGGACCCCGGCAGCACTCTGAGCGCAGCTCGGCATTCGTTGAGGAACTGCGATTGACCCCTTGGCCTACGTCGGCATTCGGCCAAGTGGTTAGGGATGAGGTTGGGAAAAGCCTTCTCAACCGCAGGACCCCACGCAGACTCCTCTGTCAAGGTTCGGCTCAGGAATGATAACCGCTCGGCATACAAATGGCTCGCCAAGTCGGGCATTCCCAAGCCTCCCACATCAGGACGTTGAGTACAGACCTGTCTACGGACTAGCGGCTTCCCATTTGCCCACAAAAGCGAGAAAAGGAGACGCGTCAACACCGCTCGGCGGTCCGCAGGCAGAGGTAGTACAGCCAATCGGTAAAGGATGAGCGGAAAGACGTAAGTGGCGCACGCCTCAGCTCGACCTTTAATGGAAAGCCCCCTTCGAAGCCAAATCCTTACAGACGCTTCGACCTTAGACTGTACTTCCGACCAGTTCTTATCAAGTTGGAGACCCGGTCCGAACCATACGCCGAGGATCCGAACCGGGCCATCTGTCCAGTTGAAAAGGCCCGGGAGCGCAGCCGCGCCGCTCCAGGCAGCCAACCTTAGGCTGTTGGATTTGCTAAGGTTGCTTATGGCCCCTGTGACTTTTTCGTACCTTTTGAGTGCCCTAGTCACCGCGATAATGTCTCGAAAGCACGACACGAACACGGTGACATCATCGGCATACGCGGAAACCCTGGCTCGCGCACCGCCAGGAAGAGCAATACCGCGTAGGGCCAGTCCAGGCTCCCCGATCCTAAGCCTGCGGAGAAAAGGCTCCAAGGCAAGGACGTAAAGCAGGGGAGACAGCGGACATCCCTGACGTACCGACCGAGAGACGGCAAAAGACTCCGATCGCATTCCATTCACCTGCACCACTGCCGTCGGCCCGCGATACAAAATTGAGATCCATCTGCAGAAGTCCGGTGTAATACCGGCGGTCTCTAAAACAGATCCCAGGAACCGATGGTCGACCCTGTCAAACCTTTGGACTGATCTAAATTGATCAGCGCGGCTTCGGTGTCGTCTTCTAATCCCTCTATGATCGTGCGCATCAGATGCAAGTTGTTCTGAATCGATCTCCCCTTCACAGCATAATTCTGATCAGGTTCGACCAACTCACCGATAACAAGCTGCAACCGATTTGCAAGAACTTTGGCCAAAATCTTTAAGTCTGTGTTTAGCAGAGTTATGGGCCTATAATCATCTAAATCCCCACCATCTTGGCCCTTTTTCTGAAGCAATGTGATCACTCCCTTGGTGACTTGACCAGGGATAGAACCTTGTTCAAACCAGTGATTGAACACATTGACCAGAATAGGTACGAAGATGCGCGACAGCCTCAAGAACAATTCATAGGGCAAACCATCCAGTCTCGGAGATTTGTCGTAACCGACCTGCTTCAGTGCAGCCAAGACCTCACACTCTGTAACGCGCCCATCACAACTAGCCGCTCGGGCCGCCTTCAAGGCGGGGCGAGCCAGCTAAATAGCTGCCAAACTCCTCGACGCGGAGTCCGGGCAGTTGGGTAAACCGCTCCATGAAATGCTCACGAAATCCCCGGCAAATCTCCCGAGTCGACACAAGGACGTGTCCTTCCGGGTGTTTGACTTGACGAATGAGACCGACCAAGTTGCGACGAAGTGGAGTTCTACGCTCTGCCGCGTCAACATTCACGGCTTCGTTGGACACTCTTTTTAGCCTAGATCTAACTACTTGACCCTCATACGTTAGCCGCACGTTTCAGGTCCCCCTTAGCTAGTTCTATGTTCATATATATCTTCTAACGACGTTTTCAAAACTGTAGTAACACTTATATTATTCGTCTAGCTTGCCAGGGCATTCACTACAAGCAATTGACATATAAACAAACTCCCCAACAACATCGGAGGAGATCGCCAATCTTCGGCCACGCCGTAAGATTTTCACCATGAAAAATAAAAAAATTACAATGTTTGTTTACCATGATTATGGTTTGTTAAACCGAAAATTCGGATTTATAAAATATAAAAAAAAATGATTAAATAAATTTTGATTTATTGATATAAATTCACGCGTCTGTTAACTGGTTTCTCAAAAATTTTCACACACACACACACACACACACACACACACACACACACACACACACACACAAACATATATATATATATATATATATATATATATATATATATTGTGTGTATTTAGGCAGCATATTTTAATTTAGGCAAACATTATTAAATAACATGGAGTGGTTTTGTTTGATGCGACTTTTTTTTATTTTTTCAATTTTCCGAATTGTCCATCTAATGTTTCGGTCAAATTGATGTAAATATGATCCATGGGTTTCTTGTTCCATCCTTTTTTCTTTTTTGCAAGTACTTTCGATTTGAATCGTCAAATCATCTTCAGGCGGTATTAGTTTTAGTGTCTTTACAAATTATGACTTTACTGTTGTGCTCATTTTTGAATTATAACGGCAAGTATTTTATAACTTGAAAAAGCGTCTGTAAAGTTGAAATATATATATATATATATATATATATATATATATATATATATATATATATATATATATATATATATATATATATATATATATATATATATATATATATATATATATATATGCGTGCGTGTGTGTGTGAAAAAAGAAAAACAGAAACCAGAAAAAAGAAACCGGAGATTTTATCGGTTTCCTTCAGATCAACAAACATCTTCACTTTTTCTGAAGACGTTCGTCGATCCGAACAAAACCGGTAAAATCTCTCGTTTATTGATGCTTTTTTCCGTTTGTCTTTTTTCACACATCTTATCTTTCACGCCATTTCATTTTGATGATATATTGTGCATATAAATGACATGAAAACAATAGATGCATTACAGTATGAATTCGTGAAAAAGAAATTGAAATTAACTCTGTATATAATTTAGGTGATTAAAATAGGTTTATCCATGTTTTTAATCAAACAAAATAGATTTCTCTATGTTTCAGTTATCCCCTCTTACAATTGTAAATAGTGGATTATTCGTAAAAAGGAAAACCACTGCCCCTCCAAATAAAAAAGTAAATGTGATTCAAGAATATGTGTGAAGTTTCCCAAGGTCAGTGAAGGAAAATCCTTCACGACTGAGTCAATTTGCATCCCAATCCGGAGTGCCCTGGCCAAACAAAAATTAAAAGTGCAAATCTTTTTTGTTTCTTTTCTTGGGTGGGTGGCGAAGTTTTATATATTTATATATATATATATATATATATATATATATATATATATATATATATATATATATATATATATATATATATATAAAATGCGTAAGTTAACCTCGTAATAATATTAAATGAGAAAATGAGTATTTCTTATTGGCCCCCAAATAAAAAAAAGTAGAATCCTTTTTTTGGTTGTGGTGAAGGGTGTGTGTGACGTTTGTGGTATAAAACCAACAAAAAGCAGGTTTGGTTGTGGGCTTATCTGATTTCTAAAACATTGACGGGGGTAATTTAGGTCAGTTAAAGTAAAACTCATCGAAATATGCAATATATCTTTTTTACATGCAACACTTTATTAAAACCAGTTGAACACGAAAAAAGATAAACACAACGTGATTTTTAGTCCAACGCTGTGAAAATGAGTCGATGACCCAAATTAACCTCGTGACCCATACAACCACCGAGATCTCCAATACTATTTAGTAAGCAAATGATTATTTCGCATTGGCTATTAAATAAAATGTGGAAATTTTTTTTTTTTGGGAGGGGGGGGGCGCAAAGTTTGATATATATAAAAAAATGAAACCCGGTTTTCTTGTGTGAATATACGATTTCTTTGCTAAGTAAAATAATAAAAAACAAAACTTTGAGGTTATGTACAAAAAAAACGTCATTTTAGAATTGTTTTAAAGTTGAAGAATGAAACATGCATTTTTTCTTTAAATAATAATATGACTATGATTATTATCATGTAGCAGTTACATGAAGCAAGTATTTTCTGTCGATCTACGCGAGCTGTGATTCGGCTTGGCGAATCGTTGTAATCATCGCCTCTTCACCAGGTGAGCGTATGGCACGTCCCCGCGTAACGAAATTCATGCGCGATGAATAATCTTGGCGCAAAAGCCAGATCACGTGATCGACATAACACTTCAGTGAGAGATTTATTCCCAAACAGACAAGCTGTGATCCTGAAATTTTCTGCTGTCGGCCCGCCAGAGAATCGACGAACCCCAAAAGAAATATTATTTCGCCTTGTCTACATTCACTCAACCTGATGAAGCGACGTTCCGGTGTGGTTGAACGGTGTACGATAAATAACGTCTCTTTATATATGAACTTTTGGGGAACATCGAAGGATGGTCCCTACTATTACAAAAAAATTAATAAAGGTATAACCTTTAATTTCATTTTGATTCAGACTCTGTTTCTCTGAAGTTAGACATGCTATTGTCCGAAATTAATAAGAAAAAACGTAAAATAAAAAATAAAAATTAAATGATTTTTTGATAAAATTGCTCGAATTTTAAATATAGTTTACAAAGGCACTTTGTCTGTTTTTCAAAATTTTAAATTTCTTAAAAGATGCTTCTCAGAACTTTTGCTAATTTTATTATCCTATAAGCGACCACGCGCTCCCCAAAACTTCATATATAAAGAGACGTTACACCTGACCGTCGCTTCATCAACATCAAAGAAAGAACCGTACTGTTACAAACA
>OY744523.1:24591973-24641973 GCA_963556195.1 Sepiola atlantica | reverse complement strand
CATTTTTATATTAACGCCCCTATAATTTGTCATAAGACTAGATTGCGATACGATCAACGCACACACACGCATATATATATATATATATATATATATATATATGAGAGAGAGAGAGAGAGAGAGAGAGAGAGAGAGAGAGAGAGAGAGAGAGAGAGAGAGAGGGGGGATTTAATTTGGATTTATAGTCAACAGAGCACGGTGATTAGCATAAGCTCTATCACTGATATTGAACAATAATGACACGGAAACATGTTTATAGCACCGATATTTCCGTCTGTAAGTCAGACCTTATTTTTATAACCTCGTAATTTAGGTTATAATAAATAATAACTTGTGAATAAAATGGATGAACTATCAAGATAAACGTTTAACAGATTTATTAAAACTGAACACAGAGTGAAATAATGAATTAATTTGCCGCTGAACGCGATTGGCATCTTAACAGTCTGAAAGCCGTGATCTGTGTTTACTTTCTCTCTGGCCAGGACTCCATTTCCAAGGGCGATAACTCTTAACTCCCGAATTGGTTCAAGGGGCGTAACTCGTTTTCGTTAGTTGTTCTAACACTTATTATAGCATCATAGTATAAATATCGGACCTTTAAACATGTGTTTGTCTTATTTATCCACTAATTCCATATACTAACCATTCCATATATATATATATATGTATGTATATATATATATATATATATATATATATATATATATATATATATATATATATATATATATATATATATATATACGTGAAAGTTAAAAGGTTAAAAGAAAAAGCTCAGATCAAAATTCTAGCAATGAAATAAATGATAATGTAAAATAGGGTTAATGTTGGTCTGAGTTTTATCTTTTTAACTTTTATTCTTGCTCTTTATCACATTGAGCTCTCTTACTCAAGATTTCCTACAGAAATGTCTCTATCCTTCACAGATACAACATTTATATATATATATATATATATATATATATATATATATATATATATATATATATATTAGTAGAGTAGGAAGTGGAACGGGTTTACTTTCGGCAGTTTCGTAACTGTCGCTTCCCTTATTTGGTCCTTTAGTCATCATATTCACTGGGCGATGTTTCTGACAAAGGGGGGAGAATTGCTGTTTTCTGGGTCGAAATCTATTCATATAACACTTATCGTTGGCTAGTTTTTGACCTTGAAGTAGTATTCTTTTTAGCTCCTTACTTCAAGTGGTTTCATGCTTTGTCTTGAGCGATTTCCATATATATATATATATATATATATATATATATATATATATATATATATATATATATATATATATATATTAAGCTTCAATCTTATCAGACTAAAAAAACATGTTCGTTTTTAAACTGTTCTATATTGAAGACAGAAGAAAAAAAGGAAAAAAAGGTAAAATCTTTAATGGTCACATGACTAAACTAAAAATTAATACTCCAAACAAACCGTTATAAAGTTTTCTCAGGTTGAATTGTCGACGCCGATTCGCTTCAAGGTTAAATGTTCCCCCAATTTTAAATGGGTCGGTCGTAACGAGACGGCAAATTATAGAACTATATATTGCTGGTAACCTTATGAAATCGTCATAAAAAATACATTTTCACGTAATATTTTCCTGTGTTGAAAGCTTGACTCAATTTGAAATATCTATCAAACAATTGGAAGATGAGTACGTTTTGTTTTCTTATCGTAACACACACCTTTTTAGATAAACTTACACTTGCACTTATGGTCTATGGGTGCGTGGTACTTTGGAGATTTTAAGGAATTTCATATGACATATCACTTCCTTTCATACGGTTGGACGCACCTCAATTTAAGAAAACATTAAAACAAATAGGTGCCTCATATATGGTTAAATAAGTATCATATTGTTTTTTATATCAATATTTTGCACTTGAATGTATTTGATGTACGACGAGTTTAGTCGATGTCATTGTTCGGATTCTTATGTTCAACTTATTTTGATTTATTTCAGGTGTTTTACGGTGCAGTGCTTTCATTCTCATAATTCTCTACGGTGAGTTGTGCAGTCGTTTACAAGTTTAAACTTTTGATCGGGAGCAAAGTGTAGTATTTGTTCTGATACTACACTTCATCTTTTCTGTCCTAAATCAGTGAAGGAGAAATCCTTCTAGACTGATACAATTTTAATTTTTATTCCAACCCAAAGCGCTCCTTTTTTAAAGAGCTGGATTTTCCCCACATTAAAAACAGAACTTGTGTCTAACTCAGAGGGGAGGCAAGTAAATAGGAACACTTATCAAGCCACTCGAGGTTAAAGGTTAATGAGATGGATAGATTTTCAGTTAAATGAAGAATATTATGAGAAGATAGAAAATGATGAATGGAATTAATAAAATTTGATTACTTATGAGGTCAGTTTATGAGAAGTATTTGTTGAGATTCGATTTGAAGACAACCATGTTGTAGTCTACATGGAAACAATCCCATAGTAACGTGTTCCGCTGATGGGAAGTTTATGGAAATTCCGTTTGATGTTAGGCACACGGAGAAAGAAAAGTTATTTTCTGCTGTGGTAGAAGACGAGTTCTTGCTGTGAATGTTTTACGAGGAGATTGAAGATCAGTCGAGAATCTTCCATAGAAATAATGGCAGAGTAGAGAGAGATTAGCAACGTCTCGTCTGTAAGAAAGGGGCTGTATATAAGAGAAGAGATAATCCCCACTGGATTGCGAAGTTGATTTTGTACTGAGTGGCACCACTCCATATGTCGCAGCAGTACCACATATGGAGTGGCACCACTCCATATGTGGCAGCAGTACCACAGGTAGTTCGTATCATTCTCAATCCAGTTTTTGAACGTCGACATTTGGTAGAAACTAGTGGTACACATAATTCTATTTTTACAATGGTTACCATTAAATATGTTCACGATCTCAGATTAGAAAATCACTTTTGTAAATTACAAAATTCATAGACCACGCCCACATTTGAAACAGTGTTATTTGAATACACATCTATCTCGTCGTTATTTATTCAGAGTAAATCCGTCACTTTTATTTTATTTATCTTCCTCCCACAAGGTAAGATGTGACACAAGGTCGGGAAAGTGGGATTTGTAAAGCCAGCGCCCGAGAAGGTGAGCACTCTGGCCTACAAAAAATGCCTGGGCAACCCCGTCGGCATTCCCCGGTAGGGGCGCCTCAGGCAGTAAGCAATAAACTTACTCCTCCCCAAAGAGGGGAGGCAAAGCCTGGGAGGGTGGACCTCCTAGAACTGCACAGGACAAACCCACAGACCGGCGTAAATCAAGTCCCGAAGGCCAAGACTATACCGGTCTATAGGGTGCAGTATCCTTCGTAACAGATACTACACTTTGATCTTGGCCAAAAGGCATAGAGCTTTTATATATTTCCAATTTCCCTATAATCCATGTAGGTCCGTACTAGATAAGAAGACAGAGTATATTTAAAATATGAGAGGAAAGTAGAAATAGCTAGACATCCTTTTTGTTTACTATCTCAAGACAAGATATTTTGAAATTGTAAACATACCATTTTCTGCTACGCTTTACGACAGCACGAAGACCAAAACCAGAAAAAAAAACGAGATATAATTTGAGTTGATTCAGCTATGAGAATATGACCCAATTAGCATATTTATTATGAATGTATGTATTAAAATTGATTATTGAATCATATAAAATCATATATTTTAATTTAATTCATTATAAGGAATATTTTAATAGACAAATTATTTCTAAAATATTTCCAGAATTTAAATTAAAATTTCAACGTAAAGGATAGACATGTACATTTTTTTTGTACATAATGCTAACCAAACAGAATCTTCTCTTTTATTACAAAACAAATAAATATTTTAAAAGTAATACTTTTAGTTTAATAAATGAATAATGCTTAATGATGCCGAACAAATATAAGATACTAGACCCCAGTAGTCTAGACGTTCCTCTAGTAGACGACTCGTGGCCCGAATGCTCACGGGTCGTTTCGATAAAACGTAATAAAAGATCTCTTCCCAACTCTCTTTCTTTCTAATTTGATCGATGATGCACTGTGCATGCTTATCCCCCATCTGTTTTCAATGTTTTTGACCCTTTACTGATATCATCATTTATGATATTATCCTTTATGACGTCATCCATTGTGCATGGGAATAAACAAACAAAATAGTAAACAAGGTAACAAGTTAGCAAGACGAACAGAGTTATAGTAGTAGAAGTATATATATATATATATATATATATATATATATATATATATATATATATTTATTTATTCTGGTACAGAAAAATTAGTACAACATTCGTACCGTCGGTTTCAAGCACGGAAGGTCTTACCCATCCGGCTCTCTTCAGCTTCTGTTGTCATCTGTTTTGGAAATGTGAGGTCACATGACACTCTTGTTGGGACGCGTTATTTGCTCAGTGTGTTGTGTGTGTTGGTTTAAATTTGAATTTAGTGTAATAAGACCGTTGAGATTTAAAACACGAGGGAATTCAAGATTAAAGGGAATAAAAAAGGGGGGTAAAAAATAAAAAAATATATATGAAAAAATATATATATATAAATAAATATATATATATAAAAAAACATTTCAAAACTAAGAATAAAAGAATAAAAAAAGAGAAAGAGTATAAAAATGGAATAAAAAAGAATAAAAAAAGGAATTAAAAAAATAATAAAAAAATATATAGAGAATAAAAATGTAGAGAATAAAAAAGAGTGAGAGAGAAAGAAAGAATAAAAATAGAAAGAATAAAAATATAATAAATAAAAATAAAAATAAATTAAAAATAAATTTAAAGATTAAAAAATAATAATAATAATAAAAAATAAAATTAAAGATTAAAAATTAAAAATTAAAAATTAAAAATTAAAGATTAAAAACAAAAATAAAGAAAGGGTTTCTCTGAAATTCCCGTGAGCCAAATTATGAATTTGTATCATTAGCCGTTATATTTTTGAAGATATGCGTTCTAAAAAACCGTTAGTGTGTAAAAATCTTTTTCCCAGATTGGAGTGATTTTAATGAAGAAATTCGGATCTAAGGGAGGTAACTTAGTTGGAAATATGAAATATTTGAGTTTGTTAAAATGGGTTTGTAGATTAATCTAGTGGCTGATAAATAAATTAAATATTTTTGCATTTTTGTATTTTGGTGAAAGTCGAAGTTTTTGCTCTTGGAATTTATGTGGATATAGTTTGTTTAAATGGATTTGTAGAGTAATCTAGTGACTGATAAATAAATTAAATATTTTTGTATTTTTGTGAAGGTCGGAGTTTTTGCTCTTGAAGTTTAAGTGGATATAGGTTGATGAGGTATTTGTGCGTTTTTATTGTGTTTATATTAGTAGAGGGGGGGGGGTAGTTAGACATTATGTGAATCGGTCAGACCAGTTTATAAGCAATGCTTGTCTCTTGTGGACACACCCCCTGAATATTTCATCGCGGACATTTAAACAGGCTGTATTCGGATCGATGATGGCCTTTGAAATGTGGTATTTTTCAGCGTCACATAGAGGACATCTGTTTATCGCTGGAGAGAAGGATGGTTTTCTCTCAATTATTTTCCATTTGATGGTGAAGGGTGTATTTTCTTCTTTAAGCTGCCATATTCGGGTCGCGAGTGCCGTATTAGCCTTGTTTTTGTATCTGAAGGAGTTTCTGTGCGCGTATAGCCTTTGTTTGAAGTTTCCCTTCGTCATCCCAATATATTTTTCTGCATTACTGGTATTCTGGTCTGTGACGGTTGCTTCATATATGATTGAATTGATTTTGCAATTTCCCTCCAGGGGGCAGTTGTTTTTGTCTTGGCATGAGCAGCCTGCGTTTGTAATTGTTTTGGGTTCTGCAGAGATAATTTTTCTTATTGAAGGGGCAGTGGAATAGCTGACCTTAACAGAATTTCTGTTAAAAAGTTTGTGTAATTCATTTGTGGGTGGGAAGTGTTTGTCGAGTAACTTGAGGACAAGTTGGCCTACCTTTGTTTTGGTATTGGTCGAATAGGGTGGGAAAACCAGATCACCGATCTCCTTCTATTGCGGGTCCCCCGTGGTTGGTCTCGGTTGGGGGTGTATGAGATTTCTTCTCTGAACCCGCTGTCGCGGAGTGCTTTGATGTAATATGGTGCTGCTTGGTTGAAAATTTCGGGACTGGATGAGAGGTTTGAAATTCTTTGGCTAATATTATTGATTAAATTTTTAAAGATGGTGGGGGGTGGCAGGATCCCTTGTGTATGTATTGGAGTGTTTCATTGGGTTTGTGGAAAGGTTTGTGTGTATTGTTTTTAAGGTTCAGTGTGGTATCTAGGAAGTTTACTTGGTCTAAATTTGTTTTAATGGTAATTTTGAAGCCGAGATTATGGAAGGTGTTTGTTAATTCTTTTCTAAATCTATCTAATGTGTTTCCGTTGTGGTTGCGTGACAGACAAAGTCCGTCATCTCTATAGAGACCAAAGAAATGGTCTGGAAATTTATTTTGGAGTGTATCTAATATAAGCAAGCCGACTAAGTCACAGATGTCTGCACTGTCGTAGGCCCCCATTGCAACATCAAATGGGTCCTCTGGGTTTGATTTTTTAACCCAAGCCCTTCCCTCGAAGAAGAGAAGGGTTTGTCTTGCTTGCAGTATTGTGTCCCTTTCTAGTTGACTGATGTTTGTGTGTGAAAGTGCAAATGTTAAGGCCTTATCTAGGGTGTCTTTTGTAATGGATGGGTAGAAGTCTACTATATCTAATTGTGTGAATTTGCATCTGTGTTTATCTTGTATGTTATGGAACCAATTTAGGACTGAGTTAGTATTGCCCCACAGACTTAGGTTTATTTTTTCCTTAATTTTATTAACTATATTTTTAACAATGGATTTGCTTGCTAGTCCTAGTTCGCTTTTAGCTGGGTTGATAAGTCTGCATGAGGGTTTATTTGTGAAGTTTTCTTTGTGGTCTTTTAAAGTAACAAAGGCCTTCCTCTTATCTAAATAATTAATTCTATATTCGACGCCTAGTCTAGTAGCTATTTCAGTAGTATCATTATTAATAGATTTATATGTATCTGCCTTGGCTAATTGATATTTATCGGTAATGGAGCTAATTGTTAGGTCTGTTTTTTCCTTTTTAGTCATTTTATAAATATTTTTAGTTTTGTCGGAGAATACAAGTGCGTTATTTTCTCTTTTAAGTTTTTTTATGTCGGCGGTAAGTGTCTTCTGAAATGGATTTTGCTTGTTTGTAAAAACTAGGTTGTGAGTAATGTTGAGTAGGTCTTTTTCGAAATTGTCTAAGGCCTCTACTTTTGGCGGGTATTTACCAGATTTTAAGCCGTAGTAGTTTTTTTCTGTTTGCCTCTGTTCTGTATTCAACACTTTCCACCTCATTCTTCCTATGACGTCCACTATTTTTGTCAGGAGTATCCTGGTATATGTTTGTTTTTTGGAAGTTGGGATATTTTTGGTAGAATATCCGAGAGTGTATAGTTCCATTTCCCAGGGTATAGGTGGTAATCCGTGTTAATTAGTTTTTCCGTGGTGTTGGTAATTTTCCCGAGAGTGCTCGACTACGAGGCTAACAGGGTTTAACTGTAATTCCTGGTAGGGGCTGAGTAACTTCTTTGTAGAATGGTAGGAAAAATCCCAGCAGAGTGCTCGATTAATTAAGAATTAAAGTTAAAAATTAAGAGCATAATATTTATTTATTCTGGTACAGAAAAATTAGTACAACATTCGTACCGTCGGTTTCAAGCACGGAAAGTGTTTCCCATCCGGCTCTCTTCAGCTTCTGTTGTCATCTGTTTTGGAAATGTGAGGTCACATGACACTCTTGTTGGGACGCGTTATTTGCTCAGTGTGTTGTGTGTGTTTGTTTAAATTTGAATTTAGTGTAATAAGACCGTTGAGATTTAAAACACGAGGGAATTCAAGATTAAAGGGAATAAAAAGGGGGGTAAAAAATAAAAAAATATATATGAAAAAATATATATATATAAATAAATATAAAAAAAACATATATATATAAAAAAACATTTCAAAACTAAGAATAAAAGAATAAAAAAAGAGAAAGAGTATAAAAAGGTATAAAAAAGAATAAAAAAAGGAATTAAAAAAATAATAAAAAAATATATAGAGAATAAAAATGTAGAGAATAAAAAAGAGTGAGAGAGAAAGAAAGAATAAAAATAGAAAGAATAAAAATATAATAAATAAAAATAAAAATAAATTTAAAGATTAAAAAATAATAATAATAATAAAAAATAAAATTAAAGATTAAAAATTAAAAATTAAAAATTAAAAATTAAAGATTAAAAACAAAAATAAAGAAAGGGTTTCTCTGAAATTCCCGTGAGCCAAATTATGAATTTGTATCATTAGCCGTTATATTTTTGAAGGTATGCGTTCTAAAAAACCGTTAGTGTGTAAAAATCTTTTTCCCAGATTGGAGTGATTTTAATGAAGAAATTCGGATCTAAGGGAGGTAACTTAGTTGGAAATATGCAATATTTGAGTTTGTTAAAATGGGTTTGTAGATTAATCTAGTGGCTGATAAATAAATTAAATATTTTTGCATTTTTGTATTTTGGTGAAAGTCGAAGTTTTTGCTCTTGGAATTTATGTGGATATAGTTTGTTTAAATGGATTTGTAGAGTAATCTAGTGACTGATAAATAAATTAAATATTTTTGTATTTTTGTGAAGGTCGGAGTTTTTGCTCTTGAAGTTTAAGTGGATATAGGTTGATGAGGTATTTGTGCGTTTTTATTGTGTTTATATTAGTAGAGGGGGGGGGGTAGTTAGACATTATGTGAATCGGTCAGACCAGTTTATAAGAAATGCTTGTCTCTTGTCTTACCCCCTTTTTTATTCCCTTTAATCTTGAATTCCCTCGTGTTTTAAATCTCAACGGTCTTATTACACTAAATTCAAATTTAAACAAACACACACAACACACTGAGCAAATAACGCGCCCCAACAAGAGTGTCATGTGACCTCACATTTCCAAAACAGATGACAACAGAAGCTGAAGAGAGCCGGATGGGAAACACTTTCCGTGCTTGAAACCGACGGTACGAATGTTGTACTAATTTTTCTGTACCAGAATAAATAAATATTATGCTCTTAATTTTTAACTTTAATTCTTAATTAATCGAGCACTCTGCTGGGATTTTTCCTACCATTCTACAAAGAAGTTACTCAGCCCCTACCAGGAATTACAGTTAAACCCTGTTAGCCTCGTAGTCGAGCACTCTCGGGAAAATTACCAACACCACGGAAAAACTAATTAACACGGATTACCACCTATACCCTGGGAAATGGAACTATACACTCTCGGATATTCTACCAAAAATATCCCAACTTCCAAAAAACAAACATATACCAGGATACTCCTGACAAAAATAGTGGACGTCATAGGAAGAATGAGGTGGAAAGTGTTTAATACAGAACAGAGGCAAACAGAAAAAAACTACTACGGCTTAAAATCTGGTAAATACCCGCCAAAAGTAGAGGCCTTAGACAATTTCGAAAAAGACCTACTCAACATTACTCACAACCTAGTTTTTACAAACAAGCAAAATCCATTTCAGAAGACACTTACCGCCGACATAAAAAAACTTAAAAGAGAAAATAACGCACTTGTATTCTCCGACAAAACTAAAAATATTTATAAAATGACTAAAAAGGAAAAAACAGACCTAACAATTAGCTCCATTACCGATAAATATCAATTAGCCAAGGCAGATACATATAAATCTATTAATAATGATACTACTGAAATAGCTACTAGACTAGGCGTCGAATATAGAATTAATTATTTAGATAAGAGGAAGGCCTTTGTTACTTTAAAAGACCACAAAGAAAACTTCACAAATAAACCCTCATGCAGACTTATCAACCCAGCTAAAAGCGAACTAGGACTAGCAAGCAAATCCATTGTTAAAAATATAGTTAATAAAATTAAGGAAAAAATAAACCTAAGTCTGTGGGGCAATACTAACTCAGTCCTAAATTGGTTCCATAACATACAAGATAAACACAGATGCAAATTCACACAATTAGATATAGTAGACTTCTACCCATCCATTACAAAAGACACCCTAGATAAGGCCTTAACATTTGCACTTTCACACACAAACATCAGTCAACTAGAAAGGGACACAATACTGCAAGCAAGACAAACCCTTCTCTTCTTCGAGGGAAGGGCTTGGGTTAAAAAATCAAACCCAGAGGACCCATTTGATGTTGCAATGGGGGCCTACGACAGTGCAGACATCTGTGACTTAGTCGGCTTGCTTATATTAGATACACTCCAAAATAAATTTCCAGACCATTTCTTTGGTCTCTATAGAGATGACGGACTTTGTCTGTCACGCAACCACAACGGAAACACATTAGATAGATTTAGAAAAGAATTAACAAACACCTTCCATAATCTCGGCTTCAAAATTACCATTAAAACAAATTTAGACCAAGTAAACTTCCTAGATACCACACTGAACCTTAAAAACAATACACACAAACCTTTCCACAAACCCAATGAAACACTCCAATACATACACAAGGGATCCTGCCACCCCCCACCATCTTTAAAAATTTAATCAATAATATTAGCCAAAGAATTTCAAACCTCTCATCCAGTCCCGAAATTTTCAACCAAGCAGCACCATATTACAACAAAGCACTCCGCGACAGCGGGTTCAGAGAAGAAATCTCATACACCCCCAACCGAGACCAACCACGGGGGACCCGCAATAGAAGGAGATCGGTGATCTGGTTTTCCCACCCTATTCGACCAATACCAAAACAAAGGTAGGCCAACTTTTCCTCAAGTTACTCGACAAACACTTCCCACCCACAAATGAATTACACAAACTTTTTAACAGAAATTCTGTTAAGGTCAGCTATTCCACTGCCCCTTCAATAAGAAAAATTATCTCTGCAGAACCCAAAACAATTACAAACGCAGGCTGCTCATGCCAAGACAAAAACAACTGCCCCCTGGAGGGAAATTGCAAAATCAATTCAATCATATATGAAGCAACCGTCACAGACCAGAATACCAGTAATGCAGAAAAATATATTGGGATGACGAAGGGAAACTTCAAACAAAGGCTATACGCGCACAGAAACTCCTTCAGATACAAAAACAAGGCTAATACGGCACTCGCGACCCGAATATGGCAGCTTAAAGAAGAAAATACACCCTTCACCATCAAATGGAAAATAATTGAGAGAAAACCATCCTTCTCTCCAGCCATAACCAGATGTCCTCTATGTGACGCTGAAAAATACCACATTTCAAAGGCCATCATCGATCCGAATACAGCCTGTTTAAATGTCCGCGATGAAATATTCAGGGTGTGTGTCCACAAGAGACAAGCATTGCTTATAAACTGGTCTGACCGATTCACATAATGTCTAACTACCCCCCCTCTACTAATATAAACACAATAAAAACGCACAAATACCTCATCAACCTATATCCACTTAAACTTCAAGAGCAAAAACTCCGACCTTCACAAAAATACAAAAATATTTAATTTATTTATCAGTCACTAGATTACTCTACAAATCCATTTAAACAAACTATATCCACATAAATTCCAAGAGCAAAAACTTCGACTTTCACCAAAATACAAAAATGCAAAAATATTTAATTTATTTATCAGCCACTAGATTAATCTACAAACCCATTTTAACAAACTCAAATATTGCATATTTCCAACTAAGTTACCTCCCTTAGATCCGAATTTCTTCATTAAAATCACTCCAATCTGGGAAAAAGATTTTTACACACTAACGGTTTTTTAGAACGCATACCTTCAAAAATATAACGGCTAATGATACAAATTCATAATTTGGCTCACGGGAATTTCAGAGAAACCCTTTCTTTATTTTTGTTTTTAATCTTTAATTTTTAATTTTTAATTTTTAATTTTTAATCTTTAATTTTATTTTTTATTATTATTATTATTTTTTAATCTTTAAATTTATTTTTATTTTTATTTATTATATTTTTATTCTTTCTATTTTTATTCTTTCTTTCTCTCTCACTCTTTTTTATTCTCTACATTTTTATTCTCTATATATTTTTTTATTATTTTTTTAATTCCTTTTTTTATTCTTTTTTATACCTTTTTATACTCTTTCTCTTTTTTTATTCTTTTATTCTTAGTTTTGAAATGTTTTTTTATATATATATGTTTTTTTTATATTTATTTATATATATATATTTTTTCATATATATTTTTTTATTTTTTACCCCCCTTTTTTATTCCCTTTAATCTTGAATTCCCTCGTGTTTTAAATCTCAACGGTCTTATTACACTAAATTCAAATTTAAACAAACACACACAACACACTGAGCAAATAACGCGTCCCAACAAGAGTGTCATGTGACCTCACATTTCCAAAACAGATGACAACAGAAGCTGAAGAGAGCCGGATGGGTAAGACCTTCCGTGCTTGAAACCGACGGTACGAATGTTGTACTAATTTTTCTGTACCAGAATAAATAAATATTATGCTCTTAATTTTTAACTTTAATTCTTAATTAATCGAGCACTCTGCTGGTATTTTTACCTACCATTCTACAAAGAAGGTATATATATATATATATATATATATATATATATATATATATATATATATATATATATATATATGAGAGAGTTCTCGGCCTTTTGGCTAAGATCACAGTGTTGTATCTGTTCTGGTGGATTCTACACCCTATAGATCGTGTCTTGATTCCGCCGGTCTGTGGGTTTGTCCTGTGCAATTGTTGGAGGTCCACCCTCCCAGGCTTTGCCTTCTCATCCTTTGAGAACGGGGAATGCCGACTGGGCTGCCCAGACATTTTTTGAAGGTCATAAGTGCTCTTCCTCTAGGGTGCTGACTTATCTAATCCCACTTTCCCACCTTGTGTCACATTTTGCTTTGTGGGAGGTAGATAAATACCTATAGATGAGAGAAAGAGAGACAGAGAGAGAGGAAGAGAGAGAGAAAGAGAGAGAGAGAAAGAGAAAGAGAGAGAGAGAAAGAGAGAGAGAGAGAGAAAGAGAGAGAGAAAGAGAGAGAAAGAGAGAGAAAGAGACAGAGAAATAGAGAGAGAAAGAGAGAGAGAGAGAAAGAGAGAGAGAGAGAGAAAGAGAGAGAGAGAGAGAGAGAGAGATTTACATATGTTAACACAACTAGTCTTTAATCATGAGCGCAAATTTAAATACATTGGTGGCGCAACAAATAAAAGTGCTAAATTAATCAGTTCCAAGATGTTGAAGGTTCAATCCTCAGTACAAGCAATAGGAAGAATATAATTAAGAATTATTTAAGACTTTTACCCGTACAGATTCTTGAGTTCGACAAGCTGCACCTGAAGAAAGTCGGCGGTTACAGCGGACAAAACGATGTGAGAATATTTTCCAAGATGAGAACAGTAGTCCGAATAATCCAAATAATATTAATTTCTTCTACGTAATGTCAATGTACGAAGATGAACAAGACTCAAAGGGTTATGGAAAAACCAAAAGTATTCATATATTCATAAACGTTTCGTCATTATTTCAGGACTTTCTCAAGATGAAAGTTTTGAAAGAAAGACGAAACGTTGATTGTTATATAAATATTTTCGGTTTTTCCTTTTTCATTTTTCATCAAGATGGAATATTTAAAAAAATAAATTTTAAATATATATATATATATATATATATATATATATATATATATATATATATTGAGTGCTTTTGGCGGCTTGCTTATATGGCCGCCGAATTAACCATTAAGACGTTAATTTACTCTCCGATTTCTAGATAATGCGTGGTGGGCACTTTGGTACGTGCTCCAACTACTGAGTTAAATATGAATTTCGTATCGGGGTTCAAACCGTGTGCCCGGCAGGGATTGTCTTCTCCCATACTGATGATTGCAGGTTTGGAATGAAACACATGTGTATATGGGTAATTAAAAAATGTTTATTTATGAATGAGGCAAAATTCGATTTTATTCATACAAAATAGTTTCCTTTTAGGTTGATCTACTGATTCCAACGCTTCTCTAACAATTCGATGCCTTATTTTTGTATATTGATTTCGCGCAGTAATATATTTGAAAACAACGGCCAGGTGTAATTCATATGAACTACCTTTTGTATTCTTAATAGTTAGTCTCTCGTAACGTGATTTTCATAAAAAAACATTTCCAATGCATTTTGAGAGGCCTGCATTTCTGAATCAAACGTCATATAGACAGCAAGCATTATCACCATAAACTGTAGAAGGTTGACGACAAATTACTATTTTCCATGAAAACTGACGCCGTCTGTAACGTTTCCATGGTGACCTAATCGGAAATTAGCCAACCTGTTTTGTATATAATTTTTTTAGTGCCCAAACCCCCCATTGCATATATTGTATATATGGGTTTTAAGTAGGATATTCATAGTATGGATTCTTTTGGTAATTGGTGAAGAAGGATGTATAGTATAAATGTAGTATTTTGGTAAATGATGGTCCTAAATGAAACTAGCTAGGTTAGTTCTTTTTTTGTTAGTATAGACCTAACCTTTCCTCGTCCCTTTTGTGTATAATTTATTTATATGTCAATAAATAATTGTTAAGTGAAAAGTTTTTCTTGACAGGTCGACTGATTTTTTTTCTATTATATAAGTAAACATTTTCTAATTAAAATTAATATACATTTTTAATTTTCTTCATGTTTTTTTCTTATCTGAGCTGGCACTAATAAATTGAATTTATATCTTCGAATACCATTTACTTACCTCCTCACATTTTATTTCTCATGATATTAAACATAAATTTATACAAAAACATGCGCGTCCTATCTGTGTGCATAACTGTCGGCATAATAAGGTGACTAAAATGAAGACTACGGTCAGGCGAAAAACTTACCACAAACCTGCGAAAAGCGGTCGATTTCTATCCGTGACTAATCGTTTCACGCAACACATGTTAATGGACACAGCCCATGTGATAGCTATTAGTTGTTGTTTTTCTTGTCATACTTCTGACGATCCTGCATGTTAGTAAAACTATTAATGACTATTAGTATTCTCACCTTTTTCTTGTTTGAAGGTTCTTTAAGTTCACACAACATATTAGGTAGTAGCTCAATAGTGCATAACACGACTAGAGCTCATAATATAATAATTAAAAAATGTGCTCCGGAATTCCTTAAAAACACTTTAATACAAACAATTGTTTCTGCCGATGCCAAAATCATGCATTTTCTTGATAAACAAAATATTATCATAAAGGCTTCATCAGTGTACATTTTTTATCCACCATAATCCAACCTGTGTGAAGTTCGCCAACAATTTGTTTGTTTACATTGCACGTGCTGGTGATAGTCTCCTTCGATTTTGAGATTATATCTTATTTTGCTTAAATGTAACCCGAGTTACATTTAAACAGAATGCAAATTCACAGGAAAATTCACCGGCAAATTAAAGTGGTAGCCGTGTTATTAAACGCAAACACAGGTCTATTTCCATTAAAGAAAAAATTTAAGTTGCCAGCAATCCCTGGTGCTTTAGAAACATGGTAGGTGTATAATTAGTTGGTTATGAGTGTGTTGATGAATTATTATTTAAGGTGAAATCGGGTGGTTCGGCAAAACGGTTAATCCGACAAGGCTCGGGAATCAAGGGTACCAGAACATCGGCGTTGCACCTGTGCTACTACTACTACTACTACTACTACTACTACTACTACTACTACTACTGCTACTACTACTACTACTATTACCACTACTGCTACTACTACTGCTACTACTACTACTACTACTACTACTACTACTACTACTACTACTACTACTACTACTACTAGGTTCTATCATGCCCACAGAAAAGCTAGGACAGATAGAGTATCTGCCTAACTCCCCGAGGGCGTCCTCAGACGTTATGTTAAAACAACAACAACAACAGCAACAGCAACAACGATAATAATAATAATAATAATAATAATAATAATTATAATAATAATGATAATGATAATAATAATAATAATAATAATAATAATAATGATAATGATAATAATAATAATAATAATAATAATAATAATAATAATGATAATGATAATAATAATAATAATAATAATAATAATAATAATAATGATAATGATAATAATAATAATAATAATGATAATGATAATGATAATAATAATAATAATAATAATAATAATAATAATAATAATGATAATGATAATGATAATAATAATAATAATAATAATAATGATAATAATGATAATGATAATGATAATAATAATAATAATAATAATAATAATAATAATAATGATAATAATAATAATAATAATAATAATAATAATAATAATAATGATAATGATAATAATAATAATAATAATAATAATAATAATCATAATAATAATAATGATAATGATAATGATAATGATACTACTACTACTACTACTACTACTAATAATAATAATAAACGAAAAGAGGTGAAGAATACTGGAAATCTGGGGGAGGCTTGTTGTTTCTCAGACTCCAGGAAATACCACTGGTTGTTATCAGTGAGCAATCACCGACGATGATCTGTGTGAGAACTCTTAGTGAGTACTACTACTACTAATAATAGACACTTATGGCTCAAAACTATTGATATGATTCCACCAAATTTGGTTTTGACTTGGATACATTACCACGGTATTTCTTCAACATGGTCGTCTTCAAATCCAATTTCAACAAATACTCGTCATAAATAAATACGTATTCAAGTTTTGTTCATTCCATTAATTATTTACAATCCTCTCATAGTATTCTTCATCATTCAATTGGCAATCCCCCCATGTAATTATCCTCGAATGGCTTTTGGCCTTGATAAATGGTGACTTATGATTAAAAAATGCATTGTCACAAATGTAAGTCAATTATTACAATACTGTGAATACCACTTCTACTGTTAGTATTAGTGATATTACTACTAGTAATAATAGCCATACGCACATACGGGTTGAACGCTATAGGTGATAATAACGCTTAACGGAGCCGTAACGTTGAGAGGCTTTTCGGTTAGTAGCATATGCACTCAAAAGAAATTCGTTAAATATACAAAAAAAAAAGAGAGACTAAAATTACGCAGAAACGGAATGCCTTTCTCTCTTTTGTTCGGTGAGGACTACATAGATAAAAGCTGACATAATGAGATTCGAACACACTAGCCGCCTATCCAGTTACATCACGTGACGCACTATCTCCATGTCTATCTAACCTCTGCTTACTGTGTCATGTTCCGAAAATGATTGGATCTCTGTGAAGCTTTTTTTTTTTTACATAATAATGTCATTGTAACTGTCGTTTTCACTTTTTCAGTAAATGGTATTAAGCAAAAACTTATTAAACTGAACGAAGTCTCTTATTCGACTTAACCTTCTCCGCAGAACAAGTTGCAACAACTTCAAATGAGAACAAGGAATGCTTACAAAAACAAACCAGAGAGATATCAGTTTTCTACTAATTTCTACTCTCCAGTAGATCCTTGGCCTTTTGGCTAAGATCAAAGTGTAGTATCTGTTCCGATGGATACTGCACCCCATAGACTGGTATTGTCTTGACCTTCGGGGCTTGATTTACGCCTGTCTATGGGTCTGTCCTGTGCAGTTCTAGGAGGTCCACCCTCCCAGGCTTCGCCTCCCCTCTTTGGGGAGGAGTAAGTTTATTGCTTACTGCCTGAGGCGCCCCTACCGGGGAATTCCGACGGGGCTGCCCAGGCAATTTTTAATGCCTAGAGTGCTCACCTCTCGGGCGCTAGCTTTTAAAACCCCACTTTCCCGACCCGACCTTGGGTCACATCTTTTTTGTGGGAGTAAGATAAAACTGGCCTTTTGCCTAACTCCTGGAGAGGAGTAAATAAATACTTTTCAGTAGATCCTAGTTACTAGAAGTTTTGCAGCTGTAAAAACAAAGTAACGATGAATAAATACAACTCCGAGAATATCTCATTTAAATTGTTCACAAACCAACCACTTTCGATGTTGTTTACAAGACAGAAACTAAACGAATATTTTTTGATCAACCTTTAACAGAGTTGAAATTTTTTATAATTCGCGAAAAGACAATTTGTTGGCGCTCAAATTCAGAAAGAAAGCCTCGATTTTGAATACAAATTTTCACCGTAGAAAAACTAAGAACATTTCGACTTTTATCTCTCATTTACTTACACAATATTTAGTTTTGAGAACAACTCTCGCTCTCTCTGTCCCTCTCTTCTTCTTCTTCTTCTTCTTCTTCTTCTTCTTCTTCTTCTTCTTCTTCTTCTTCTTCTATATATATATATATATATATATATATATATATATATATATATATATATATATATATATATATATATATATGTGTTACTTTTAACCCCTCCCCCTTTTTCAAACCTTCCTTACACTAAATTAAAACATACATAACACTCTAAGCAAATAACGCGTCCAAACGAGAGTGACACGTGACTTCACATTTCCGAAACAGATGACAACAGAAGCTGAAGAGAGCCGGATGGCTAAGTCCTTCTGTGTTTGAAACCGAAGGTACGAATGTTGTACTAATTTTTCTGTACCAAAATAATTATATATATATATATATATATATATATATATATATATATATATATATATATATATATATATATAAAGTGCAGGTTAGTAGTTCGAAGCTGTAGCAATGCGATGTAGTTGCCGGAAGGTGGAAAGGGTGAACAGAAATAAACGAGAAGAGAAAACGAATCTCAAAACGATTTATTAATATTTCACGAAAAACTGATTAAATACCAGAATAGTAAATACTGACAGGTAAATAAAAAGTTCGGCAAAAGGTAATCTTAAATTTTCGAAAGAACAACTTTCATTTTCAAAAGACAACAATAAAAGACCGAGAGGGTCGAAAAAACGGAAAAAAACCGGAATCAAACCATTGAAACACCGCAGCAGACTATTGGGAGTAGGAACGCAGAAAATGTCAAAATTTAATTAAATAATTATTCAGCTAAAGTTAACATCTTATTAATATTTGTTAACATTTGTTTCTCGATTCTGATTTAATTACTGATTTCGATTTACATAATATACCAAAGTTATGTTAAAAAAAATCAACTAACAATTTGTTTACATCATTTCTTTTACTATAATATTGCGCTGGAACAATATATATATTAAAACGGAAAAGTTTATTTTTTGTCTCTCACCGATTTGTTATAAAAAATACAATAAACATAGGTAAACTTTTTCTTGATAAAAAATATTCATTAACTCATAATTAATGAATGAATGTTTATTTTCATTTAAAAGAAAGACACATTTTATCGTAAATGAATTTACTTAACTATGTTAAAAGAAAAGAGAAACAAAATTATAATGCTTAAATTTTAAAATATTTGTCTGAAAAGAAATACATTGTTTTAGTTAACTAAATTAATATTTAGTTAAGTAAAAAAATTTAAGTGTAAATGTAAAATAAAAAGTAAAAAATGTTTGGTTTAGTTTACGTATTTAATTTACGAACTTAACTATATTGTACGTATTATTTTACAAAGAATCACAATAATGATATCTCGATTATAGAGAAACAAGTTATATTAGATAATAAATTATATAAAATAAATTTTATGCAATTGTAGATAAATTCGCGTAAGAAAATCTCATTTGGAGCTATCTAAATGAATTATTTACAACTTGCTATGAAGAAAGGAAAGCTCAATACCTTTGCATGAAAGTATAGCGCTATAAAGTATAAAAATTACTACGATTCAAAATAGCATTTTAATCATGTTTCAAACGTAAAAGTTAACATGCTTGTACGTACATTTCGAAGAAAACCGTTATCAAATAGATTGATCCATTTAATGAAGGGTGTTTCTCGAAATGTAATTAAAAATAATGTGTGTTGGAAACAGCATTAAAATGCTATTTTGAATCTTTGAAATAAAAAAAGTAAATATATAAAGTATACCACGTATAAAAAAGTAAATATATAAAGTATACCACGTATAAAAAAGTAAATGTATAAAGTATACCACGTATAAAAAAGTAAATATATAAAGTATACCACGTATAAAAAAGTAAATATATAAAGTATACCACGTATAAAAAGTAAATATATAAAGTACACCATTTATAAAAAAGTAAATATATAAAGTATACCACGTATAAAAAAGTAAATATATAAAGTATACCACGTATAAAAAGTAAATGTATAAAGTATAACACGCATAAAAAGCATATAAAATAAAGTAAGAATATAAAATATATATTTAAGTAAGTCGATTCTCAAACAGACCGACGTAAATGCGTTAGATAGAAAAAAACAGAAAACTAATATGGTGAGTGCTGAAAAGAAGCCAGCAGACGAATGAAGGAAGAGAACAACAGTACGAAAAAGAAATGAGCGAAAAAAACTGGGATACAACATTTAGAATATTACTATATGTTAGTTTAGTATTATCAGGTAAGCTGATCTATCGGAGAGGCTTTTTACTTTCATTTTAATTTCGTTTTTTTCATTTTAAATCGCATATATATTTTTGAGGTTTTAGCACTTACATTTATAAAAAAATCAGAAGCTAATTGTCACGGATTCGAACTCAGCAAGGTGATTGATATATATATATATATATATATATATATATATATATATATATATATATATGAGAGAGAGAGAGAGAGAGAGAGGGGGGGGGAAGTGCTGATTACGTGACAAATGTAGGGAAGAGATATTTTTGCTCTATGCGAGAAGGAGAAAAAGCCATTAGGACTCTCTTTCTCTTTCTCTTTCTCTCTCTCTCTCTCTCTCTCTATCTCTCTCTCTCGCGCGCACACCCACACACCCACACACCCACACTGTCTCTCTCTCTGTTATATTGTATTTTTTAACCCGCCTCATTTCACTCGTTAAATTATTTTTGTAAATACGATTTAAAAAAAATATTCGTTTTAATAATTTAATATAGCATTTTTGATTACAATAGATTGTAAATGATAAAAAAAATAATTAGTAAGTCACGTAGTCGCGAGAAATATACACACGAGAAGTGATCACTCAATTTTATTAGTATAGAAATTAAGGTCTTCTGTAACAAAAATCATCTATATTGTAATAACTAAATGTTTGTAGGACAAGCACAAGAGCTAAAAAAAAAAGCAAAAAAAAAAAACTCGCATAAACAAAAGCTGTAAACGTGCAAATTAACCAATTGAACTGGTTTCGTTTCGTCTAATTTTACAGTGTACGAATCATCTTTGGTTATTTAATGTCGAAACACAATACGTACTGTAACCAATTCATTGTATACGATAAATTGAATACAAGTTGTTGTTTTACCCATGGTTGGGAAGGATTGTGAATTCATATTTTTCCCAAAGTTCCTTCACTTCTTGGCTAAGATCAAAGTGTAGTATCTGTTCCGATGGATGCTACACCCTATAGACCGGTATCGTCTTGGCCTCCGGGTCTTGATTCCGTCGGTCTATGGGTTTGTCCTGTGCAGTTCTAGGAGGTCCACCCTCCCAGGTTTTGCCTCCCCTCTTTGGGGAGGAGTAAGTTTATCGTTTACTGCCTGAGGTGCCCCTACCGGGGTATGCCGACGGGGCTGCACAGACATTTTTTGTAGGCCAAGAGTGCTCATCTTCTCGGGCGCTGGCTTTTCAAATCCCACTTTCCCGACCTTGTGTCACATCTTACCGCTGTGGGAGGAAGATAAATCCATTTATGCATAATTGTATCGAGTTGTCATGGTAACTTTAACCGTCACTAGTTACTTCGTAAATTAGGCTTCATCATATGCATTATATGAAGAAAGGAAAAACGTCATCAGGTACAAAACAAAACAAAAAATATTAAAGAAGAAAGATGACACCTGAAAAAAAATCCGATTTCAATTAAGGAAGACATGTTATGAAACCGAAGTGATTTGATTGCAATTTCTGATTGTCACAGTAATCTCATTCAAGGACAGAAGAGGAGAGAGAGAGAGAGAGAGAGAGAGAGAGAGAGAGAGAGAGAGAGAGAGAGAGAGAAAGAGAGAGAGAGAGCAGCAAATGTCGGCGAATTGCTGTGTTATCGTACAAAAGGTTTGGGACGAAAATAATAAGTTGTTAAGTATATTGTGAAGGGCCTTTTCACAAAGTAAAAATAAAAATACACATTAAGGAAATTAATGTTTTGTTGTTATATAATCTGCCTTTTAATGAATTTGCTGTAAATGAAAAGATTTCTTTATAGTAGATGAAAGACACTTATTTTGCAGGGGGCAATTGTTTATTTTTACACTTGCATTCGTTTTATCTACATTCTTCATTATGTTTCTCGTTATATTATGGTTTACATGGTTATCAGTATTGTCATTATTGTTCTATTATTTTATTGTGATGTTTTATAAAATATTATTGCCGCCAAACTCCCCACTTAGGATACCCCTGTAAAGCTGACCTCGAAGCACAGTATCCCTTTACATCTCAGTGGCAATAAACCTTGTTTGGGGGGGGGGGGGATGAAAGTTAACAATAATGTACGATACTGTTTGGGAGGAGTGTAATTAACTAGATTTAAGAATTTCTGGTCTAATTTAGTTTTTACCATTTGCCTAAATCGGGGCGTAAACCATGTTTTTCTTCTGTTTGTAGTAAATACTAATTTCTTAAACTAATATTTGTATTCTCATAGCCTCTTTTTAGGGCGTTGTTATATATATATATATATATATATATATATATATATATATATATATATATATATATACATAATAACTGATCTAATCAAGAATTATATATATATACATATACATATATATATATATGTATATATATATATATATATATATATATATATAATGTATTTTTATGTAATTATCTTTATTGGTGATTGCAGCGTTCGTTAATAAATATATATATATATATATATATATATATATATATATATATATATAAAATTTCAAATTTAAAGCGATAGACTATAATAGTGGGGACTTTAATTCGCTTTGATTTTTGCATTTTCTCGAAACCTATTATAATTTCTTTAAGCCTATGACTATCAACTCTGAAGTGGTATGTTTATATTTTGTATGATTTAATAAATGTTTTGTTGTTTCCTACGGTGTTATTCTCCCTACATGTAATATACCATATGTTTTGGTTAACTTGAAGCTTTTATATACGTCCCTAAACAATGTTTCAACCTAGTTTACTATAATTTGAGGAATACATACATCAACTCATCTCTCTCTTTCCAACTTGCTGTGTAAATGAGTGTGTTGGTATTTTATTCCATCGATGTTGTCTATATAACTTTAATTTGGTGTCTATATCATGTTCTGACGATGATATTAGATATTAATAATAAAAATACATAGTCTCTGAAACGATCGTACACAATTCTATTGTTTGTTGATTTTTGGAACATAATTTGGTTATGTAAAGGTGTTTACATGAATACACGAATCTATGTTATATCTATGTTATATATATATATATATATATATATATATATATATATATATATATATATATATATATATATAGGCAACATCTTCTCTTGCAGGCAAGTATTGTTGAATATAAGAGACAACTTATGTCTGGATATTCTTTTGTAGATCCTTTCAATAGCCCGAATCAAGATCTTAGTTTCGGAGGGGAATTGGCTGATGAATTTGCCATAGTTTATATGGTCTGTACCTGATTATCCTCATTCCCCTGAAGATAGACCCGATGGGTCTGAAAGTACTTGGGACACAAATCAAAACTCTGGCAAATTCATCAGCCAATTCCCCTCCGAAACTAAGATCCTGATTCGGACTATTTAAAGGATCTACCAAAGGATATCCAGACATAAGTTGTCTCTTATATTCAATAATATATATATATATATATATATATATATATATATATATATATATATATATATATATATATATATATATATATATATATGTACACGCCGATAACCATTTTATCACTTGTACAAATGTGATTTTGCAGGCTAAGTAATAAGCACTTTCGCATTTATGTACTTTTCGAATATATAATAACTTAATGGTCGAAATATGTTTTCTGATAGGAATATGTGTCTGCACATCTTTCGTCCCTCGTTTGTGTGACAAAAGGGGAGTATATTTAATGCATGTGCACAAAGAAAAATTATAAAAATAAACGCCGATGTTAGCAACAAGTGTAGCACAATATTAGTGTCTTTGTCTGAACAGATATGTTAGTTATCAGAGAATGAATAGAATAAAAGTTATACATGAACAAGTGTTTCTGACTATCTAGCCGTTATCAGCATGGTTGACTCAGGCAAGGATCGAACCCGTCCGTATATAGTCTACAGTCTGTAGTTTAACCATTAACATATTATTCGGATTTTTCTATTAATTTTTTATTTAATATTGTGGGGTACATTTTAATCTTTTTATTCCCGTACTCCACTTGCGAGCGCTGTGACATTGCTTTTTTCTAGAAGTCTTACTGTGGCAATGTGCGCGTTGACCAGACACATTTGTCGTTAGCAGTGTGTTTGTATGCATACACATGGATAATTGTGTGTGTGTTATCAAATTGTTCATATAACTCCTTTCATTATTTGTCAGAGAAATGTGTGAGAATCAATTTCCAGCTGATATATTTTGTAAACAAAGTGTAAGAAAAACAAACTCCAGACAAAAACATTTAGACTTTTATCCGCCGAATGTTGTAACGTTGGGTTCGTTCCTAACTTCATCTAAGTAAACAAAGGGCAACCAAGCTATACGTGCATCTGCGTAGATATATGCATCGCATGCTCGTTCGCCCACCAAGGTGATTGCGTCTGAAGTGTATATTTCCATGTGATCTATCTTTGTACGTAAACATTTGAATGCCAAAATATTTGAACATGAGTGAATTTACTCTTTCTTGAATGCTTAATAGGCCAGAAATGTCGAATGTATTGACGTTTCGGTGTTCGACTCTATTCGAAGAGTTCGAACATTATTTAAACTAGCAAAAATATGCGACTAGACGGAGCATATTTTTGATAGTATATACGACAAACGAACATATACTACACTGCCCCCACCAAAGGAGGAAGTAATGCCTGGGAGGATGGTATGATGACAACAGAACAGACATTACACTACTTCCTAAAGAAGAGGTAATGCTTGGGAGAATGGTCCCATGATAACAGAACAGATACTACACTATCCCCAAACGAGTAGGTAATGCCTGGGAGAATGGTCTCATGACAACAGAACAGATCCAACATTATCCACCCAAAATGAGGGAGGTAATGCTTGGGAGGATCCTATCATGACAACAGAATATATACTACACTATACCCATAAAAAGAAGGAGGTAATGCCTGGGAGGATGATATCATGACAACAGAATAGATAGTACACCCCCCCCCCCCCTCAATAAAAAATAAAGGAGGAGGTAACGCTCGGGGGTGGTATTATGACAAAAGAATAGATATTACACTACCCCTTTCTGAATTGAGCATTGGAAAATAGTAATAGTATAGTTTCGGTTTAAGACAGACAGATCCCAAATCTCTATTCATAATGCAACATTTTCCAAACAAATCCATCAAACGTTTAAAAATAGGCAAAGTATTAAAAAATCCATTAAACTTATTAACATTTAAACGAGCAACTATTTTCGTGAGATTCATGCAAACTCGTTTTATCGTATTGCCACTTTACCAAACATTTTCACTCCTTTATATTTTTCTTTGCTCAGTTTTAGAAAAATATGTAATTTAAGAGCTTGCCCATGTCCTCTGAAAGGAATGCGAATGCTTTCTGTGACTGTTAGCATAAATTAAGGACATCAATAAATACTAGGGAGACCTCGCGGAGATTCCGCAGTAGTTTTGCATCAATCTGTATAATTTACTGTTTATAATAATAATATACCTTTTGTCAGTCAATGTCAGTACTATTAAGAAAAAAATGACTCGTTCTTCTCCCGTCAAAATAATTGTGATTGTCAGCTAAATATCCTTTAAATAAATAAAACGAATATATTTCTTCGTTCTTTATTTACTTAAAATTGTAGCAATTTAATTATTTTTAAAACTATAAATATTTTCTCTCTTCTTACCGCAAAAATAATTGTCAGCTAAATATTATCCAAATCAATAAAACGAATGTCACTTTTTGAAATTTATTTATTTAAAACCATACTGTTTTAGTCACCCCTTTCCAAAACACTCGCCTCTCCCTACATCCCACTCGAAAACGGACCCCCCCCCACAATCGTAGCGACAACCTTGAATCAGCCTTTTGAGAGTAGGATTATATCTCTTACTCATTTTATAAGATACCGAATTTCTGGATTAACCAGTTAGAAAAACATAAGGATCACGGTTTGATCTCAAATTAAATCTTTAGCCCGGAGTGATATTTTGGAGGGGTTCTATTGTCATTATGCACCGGTTTTTGATAATACGCACTCGAGCCAGCTCACAAATATCGGAATTCATGAGAGAAATAAAAACAATCCGTATAAAAACTTTTCCTTAAAAAACGTATCAAACAATAAAAACTAATAAAAACGCTTTAAAATAAAATTTAAATAAAATAAATAAGAAAAAAAAAACTTAAACAAATAATAACACACAGCTCTTTACGAACGGGATAATCTGTTATGTGGGGACACAAAAAGCGGACACTGATCGCCTTGGACGAATAAATAGTGTGTTTTTTCCATTTTCCTGGAAATATTCGCCTAATGAACGGTGCTGAGGATTCGGCCTGACAATATACGATGGTTTCTACCACACATCCGACAGGTCTGGTCCGATGACACCACGGTACACCAAAACACTTAATATTAGCTCTCGAAGAATCTACGATCAGGCAACTTATTGTTTTTTAACTAATTTATGATCTTCTGTAATATATATATATATATATATATATATATATATATATATATATATATATATATATATATATATATATTTATGATCTTATGTAATATACTCTCACACACACACACACACACACACACATACACACACATACACACACACATAAAAAATAAAAAAAAAAATATATATATATATTTTATTCATTTTGTGCCATTAAAAAGACCTGATGATGATTCCGGAGAGAATCGAAAACGTTGGTAAAACATACAGATCCTACATTAATTCATTCCATGTCAACGTTAAAAAGATCATTCGAAGAATGGAAAAAATAAAAAAAGGGATTACCAAACAGAATAGTTCTGTTGTTTTCAACAACACATGCATTAATGAAAAAATGCTGCCTAAATACACACACACATATATATATATATATATATATATATATAAATATTTGTTATTGTATACGTTTCGTCTCTTTTAAATCGAGACTCATCAGCATAGAAGTATGACTATTCAGTACCGGTCACACGATTCGAAACCCTGGATTACAAGTATTTTTGAACTCAAATCCAACGTCGTTAACCGATCGGCCAATTCTGAATAGCTTATAAACAATGATAATTTAAACACATTTAAAGCGGCGAGGCATACAGGCATTCTACTTCTATAAGGGAAGGAATGATGCATATAAAGCAAGTGACGTCACGCTGTGTTTGTACTACCATTTACAGTGCTCTACTTTTTTACGAGGTGCTTCAAATATATATATATATATATATATATATATATATATATATATATATATAAACTTTTAAAAGTCGTCTATAGTCCATAAGGAATCCTCAGCGACTCGAAATGAAAACAGCAGGGATAAATAGAGTTTTAATTCACAGTTAAACGGTGCATTGCTGAAGTGTCCCTTTTGAAGGAAGCACCGGGTTAAGGGGTCAGGGTTATATATTAATATAGGGGTTTTAATCGTAATTAAGTTTTATTTAAAATAATTTAATTAGTGATGATGTTGTCCGTTTAACGGTGAATTCAAACGCCATTTCTCCCTTTTGTCTTAATTTTGAGCTGCTGAAGATTCCCTATGGATTATAGACGACTTTTAATAGTTTAAAAGTCAGTCCATCTGTATGAAACCACGGTACGCCCCTGAAATATGTAACATATAGTTTTTAAAATAAATAATTCGTATTTAGCTCTCACTTTTTTTGCGATCGAGTACCTTATTAAATTATTTTCAACATAACCTGACGTACTATATATATATATATATATATATATATATATATATATATATATATATATATATATATATATATTTATATCACAGAATATAAGAACAACATCGATACCGTCGGTTTCAAATCTAAACAAAGGGAACCTATAATTGGTCTAATTTACCGAACTCTCTTCAGCCTCTGTTGATGTCTGCTTCCTTGGAAAATCTTAGAAGCTGAAGAGAGTCTGGTAAAAGAGACTAATTATAGGCCCCTTTTTGTTTGAATTTGAGAGGTTATTCTCTTGTATAATAATATGACAAGAAATGAGTTGTATTTAAAACAACATCCTGACCGTGTACAATGAAGGGAGAAATTCAGAACGGACTCCGTTTTGCAATTTCTTGTTTATATGCAAGTTATCACCCCCATCCCTCATTTTACATTATTATATCGCTCGATCGCCGAAGATGCAATGCAAAAAACATATTTAAAAAAAAAAAATTAATCTGGTGTCATTATTCTATCAAACGTGAAAACTCGAACTAAAATACATTTTTATGGTTTTGGGGCTAGCATCAAAGTGTAGTAGCTGTTCTGTTCAAAGATGATGCAATAATATCGTGGGGTCTGCGTCCATAGAATGGATATATGCCACAAACTCCTACAAAGGCTTTGGGGATAGACTCCCATAATCAGATATATTCTGAAACTACATTATCGAAGAATGCAACTGTGGCATTTCTACGGGTCCCGCTGGCATTTAAATAAAGAGAATGGACATTTTGTTAATAACCACGAATTACTGATACGGAATAAAGCGAAAATCTTCAGTAGCATTTATTATTTATTTTCTAGAAACCTGGATAAAATATTACGATACTGTTAATGCGAAATTGTTGACCCGCTTACAGGGCGTGTTGCTAATAATGCGAAATATTGAAATCATTAGCAACTGCAAGAGACCAGAAGCTAAATTACTTAAAATAAAGAGAAAGGAACCAATTTTGATTTTGTTGTTAATAGAGTAAATATTTTTGGAACAAATTACTGTATTAGATTAAGAACGGCAATAGCGTAGACAATTTGAAGAGATAATTATATGTATCTATGTAATAATATGCTAAGGCCATTTCGTGTTCGTACACCGTCCACCCCTTTCTTTAAAGATGGGGTCGCCCGATCGCCAGAGATGCAATGTAAAAAAAAAGTAATTAAAAAAAATTCGTCGGATGTCGGTGTTGTTTCGAATGTGGAACTCAAACTAAAATACACTTTCTTAGCCTCCGGGCTAGGATCAAAGTGTACTATCTGTTTTATCAAAAGATGGTACGATAATATGGTGGGGTCTGCGTTCGTTCCAGACGTTCATGGAATGGAAAATTGTCACACACTACTACAAGGAGATAAACTCGAATAACCAGACATTTGCGTTGGACGTCCATAGAATAGAAATATATAACAAACTTCTTTCAGGCACGACAGCAATATACAACAGGTAAAAATGCATTTGTAGAAATTTCCACGGGTCCCGCTAATTCAGAAATAATAGTAAAACTTTGGGAACCATCGGGTGAAATATTTGACATCACCTGATTTTGCCAGTTATACCACACAAAATTGTTGACCAATCGATGGTAAACGGCTTTGTTGATATAGCAAAATAATTTTCAAAGTTTATCGAAAGAGGAGGGCGAGTGCTAGAAATTTGAGAAGACGAGTTGTCACTCTGACTTCAGGGAACACCACTGGTTATTTTCAGTGAACAATCACTGATAATGACTTGTGTGAAAACTTCGAGTGAGCGTAAAAAATATATATATAATAGCAGTAAAAAAATAAAAAATAATAATAATAGCACTAGGAACAATCCCCCAAAAAACTGGAGAAAAGATTGGGAAAAATTGGAATCAAAGGGACCATCGAAACTATACAAAGGACGGCAATGATCAAAACAGCTGAAATCTTAAGGAAAATCCTCGAATGCGGAAACCAACCCGCATAAGCTACAAAGGGTAACCAGTCACAAGGAATTTACAACAGGGAGAAAACAAAACCACACGAAGAACACCACAACACGAACCAAGGAACAGAAACTGCAAGAAACATCACTTCATAATCTCCCCCCCCCAAAAAAAAGAATTACACCGGCCTCAGCTATCACTACACAAAAATGAACCAAGGAACAGAAATTATAAGAAACACTATAAGCTCCCCTTCTCTCCCCCCCCAAAAAAATGAAAACTTAAAAAAAATTTTTTTTAATTAATTAAAACAAATTCTTTTAAATGGTGCCGGCCTAGGCTGACACCAGACAACATATTTGTTGAGGGTCGAGGAGGATGAGAAGACCGAGGAGGGACAGCACAAACCAGACCTCCACTGGACAAATGCGCAGAATGCTGGGACCTTGGGGAGGCTTATTGCCACCCAAATCCCAGAGAAGACCACTTGTCCTTACCAGCGAGAAATCAATGGTAAAAGGCTGTTGCGATACCGTATCGTTATCGAAAAGAGGTGAAGAATACTAAAAATCTGGGGAGACTTGTTGTCACTCAGACTCCAGGAAATACCACTGGTTGTTGTTGGTGAGCAATCACTGACGATGATCTGTGTGAGAACTCCTAGTGAGTACAAATAATAATAATAATAATAATAATAATAATAATAATAATAATAACAACAACATATTTGTAGAAGGTCGAGGAGGATGAGAAGACCGAAGAGGGACAGCACAAACCAGACCTCCACTGGAAAATGCAGAGAATGCTGAGACCCTGAGGAGGCTTATTGCCACCCAAATCCCAGAGAAGACCACTTGTCCTTACCAGCGAGAAATCAATGGTAAGAATCTGTTGCGATACCGCATCGTTATCGAAAAGAGGTGAAGAATACTGGAAGTCTGGGGAGACTTGTTGTCACTCAGACTCCAGGAAATGCCACTGGTTATTGTCGGTGCGCAATCACTGACGATGATCTGAATGAGAACTGCTAGTGAGTACAAATAATGATGATGATGATGATGGTGATGATAATGATGATGATGATGATGATGATGATGATGATGATGATGATGATGATGATGATGATGATGATGATGATGATGATGATGAAATCTTTAGATGAAGAAATAAAACTAAAAACAACAGAAGGCATAGAACTGGATATTGAAGATGCAGAGTTATGGAACGGTTACAAACCAGAACGAGTATTAGAAAATGAAAGGTATAAACGCCTCTAAGACATGGAAATACAAACGCACATCTTTGCATGAAGCTCGGACGAAAATACCAGACAAATAGATTACGCCGTCCCAGCAGTTAATAGGGCGAAGATAAAAGAGGAGAACAACGAAGGAAATATAAAACATGAAAAAAATTACTACAAAAATACCAATAATTTTAAGAGCACTGGGAACATTTTATAAAAAAAAATGGAAATAGACTAGTATAAATCGGAATGAAATGAAGGATTGACATTATACAGAACACGACATTCATGAAAAAAAGCTGAAATACTGAGGGCAGAGGCAAGCCCACTATTAAGGTAACACTGACCAACCGCAGGTAAGTGAACACAGAATAATGCTGCATAAACACATCTAAATACATACGAAGGTCATTACACGAAGCCAATGGAACTGAAACTGCCAGAGTAGATATGAAAAAAAAAAACAAAAAAAAAAACATAATATGACACCCCTTTCCCGACCCCAATAAAAACATGTAGTGGCATCAAAATGGCTGTGAATAGAATAAGAAGATGGAAAGACAGAGGAGGGATAGCACCATCCAGACCTAGATTGGAAAGGTTATGGAGAGGGCTGGAATCCCACCGAGGGATACTGTGACTCAAATTCCAGAGAAAGTTATCAGTCTTTATTAGGAAGACCTCAGTGTAAACAGTTGGTGTGAGAACGCAAGTGAGTTGCAAGGGTGATTGAAAGAAGCGGAGAATATTGGAAATTTTGGAAGATTTGTTGTGATTCAGACTAAGGGAACACCACCTGTTTTTAAATGTGAGCCATCACTGATAATGATAATGATTATGTGAGATCTTCTAGTGGGTATATATATATATATATATATATATATATATATATATATAGAGAGAGAGAGAGAGAGAGGGAGAGACATACAGATAGACAGACAGACAGAGAGAGAGAGAGAGCGTCAGCGAAAGCGTGCAGACTCTTGGTTGACTCTGTGAACCGGGTTCGCGTCCTGAGACCGTCTAAAATTGTCACTCCCTACACCGATGAGAGCGAAAGCTTGAAATGCCGGCGTATGTAGGTAAAAGTAATTTAATATTTATTATATATATATATATATATATATATATATATATATATATATATATACCATTTCTCTGCGTGTTCAAAACACAGTCGTTTGCATATTTCCCAGTGTACTGTTTCCCCACACAGTCATGTCTGTTTTTGTATTCTTTTTGGACTAGTTTGCTGCATTCACTTATTATATGATTTACTGTTTCATCTCTTTGTCCACAGTGCCTACATTTACTGTTTTCCTGGGGTTGATATATTTTAGCTTTAATGTGGTTAGTTCTAATCACATTGTACTGCACAGTTGTCAGTAGCGATTCCGTTTCCTGTTCAAGTGTCCTTTACTTAGCCATGTGCAGGTGTTTTCGTGGGTCTCTTCTCTTGTCATTTTTATGAATTGTCTATGTAACTGTTTTTCTTCCAACTTCTCTTTACTAGTCTTATTGTTTTTGGATTCGCTGCTTCCTGAGTTGTTCATTTTGACAGTGTCTCTTGCTGCGGTGATCAACCTTTATGTATTCTGGGTATTTTTCCAATTCCTTTTATTGTGTCTTCCACGCAGTCTCTTATACTTACCAGCCTTCTTCCCCTTTTCGCTCCTTTTCACGTAAAGTTGGTCAGTATCATTAGTTGGATGTGGTGCATTGTCATTAATTTCCTAGTTTTCTGATCAAGTTCTTCTTTTGTCCAACCTATGAATATTACAGAGTATCTTATTAGTGATACTGCTCAATTGTTTATTCCTTTTACTAGATTTCTATTATATAATTTCGTTTCTTAGAGTTTTCTTCTTCTTCTCAGGTATTCTTTTCCAATTTTTTCTTTCATTTCTGTAGATTTGATGGTGTCTATATCCAGAACTCCAAAATATTTGTAGGTATCATGTTAGCCAAGCGCCATCATCTCGTTTTGGTTGGACAGTTCCATGCATTCCACTGTCTCCAGTTTCACCCTTTTCATTTCTAACAGTGCACACTTTTCCATTCCGAATTCCATTTGAATGCTCTGCTTGACGATTCTTGTTGTGTTGTCTTTTTTGCGAATAACTTCAGGCTGTTCATATACATGAGATGGTTTATTCTTTGTTTTGTGTCTGTAAACTTGTATCCGGCAACACATTTCCTTAGTATGTAGTTGAGTGGCATCATGGCTTTGATAAACAGTAGTGGTGATAGAGAATCTCCTTGGAAAGTTCCCCTTTGTATTCTTATCTCAGTTTGGTGTTTTCTCTAGCTGACAGTTCCAGTCTCCATGTGTAACGATACACGTTTACATGTCTACTCATATCATTTTCCTCTATACGTTTCGTAACCACAGTCTTAAATCTTCACGTATCAATTTACGGCCCTTCAGGCCTTTTTAAAACCACGAATCTGTTCACGGCATCTCAAGCCTTTTTCAATTACGGCCTCTGTTCATTTATACGTACGATAACTGTTTACAGATCTTATTTTTCCAATAATTAATCTTCCATTGCGACACGTCTCTTAACGCTCTCGGCATCAAATAACATAACGTTCACATATAACTTTTATAAATCTTATTCCACATATAAAAACGTACTGTTCACAGTCTCGAAAGAGTTCTTTTACCATTTATAAACGCTTCAGTTCAACTTATATCAAATCACGGAAAGTTCATTATACATTTCTTAAAGCTCCTAAAAAGTTCTCAAATAAATCTCAAGGTTTACCTTATCTTCTGTTCTCTTCTTTGGCCTGTGATTCGTCTAGTCTTCGCTGGCTGTGTCGTCTTGATCGAAGGAAGAGGTCTGTCTCAGACAGAATGAATACACGAGACACGAATTTTTCGAAGGGAGATTTCATACAAGTTTCTTTATTTTCACACAAATTTCTTATTTCTTAGTTCGTTTGCTGTCAGGGGGATTCCGGTTTCGACTCTCTCATACTCAGGCTATTTTCTGGTTCCTTTCGGGATATCTTCTGCCCTCCCAGAACGGGGCCTTACCAGTTTGACGGCTACATGCTCGCACCCGGTCTGAACGGTATCGCCTCTAAGCTCAGACTAATTCTAAAAAGCTAAGTTCTTGTTTTCCGTGGTGACGTAATCATCATTCCCACGCACGAGATGGGGACAAAAACGACTCACTCTGATCTCTGACTCAAAGGTCACGTCAGGTGTCTAAATTTATTATGACTATTCTTGGATCAAACACTTCTCTGAACTCACTTCTGAGTCCCGAAACAAAACCTATTTTTCAATAACAAAATTAGCTATTTGATACTAGTTAACCTACTGTGCCTTGCATAATGGGGCCCTACGGTACTGTAACACATGTTCCCATCGATTTTTTAATAAGATTAATGATCTTGTTGGATATCTATTTCTTAAGCATTCAATTATCCATGCTTGAGGGATTCTGTCATTGGCTTTTTTGTAGTCAATCCACGCCATGTTTTTTTTACTGCTTTTTACCTCTTTCAGGATGTTTTGATTTACGTATAACAGGTCATGTGTCCCTATTTTCCCTTTTTTGTTCCTCGGGAACTGGTCAACAGTTGTTAAGGGAGTCGTATATCTATTCTCTCAGTGGTGTCATTAGGATTTTCCAAATGTTTTTATTTTTAACATTTAAATTTTATTATTATTATTATTATTATTATTATTATTATTATTATTATTATTATTATTATTATTATTATTATTATTATTATTATTATTATTATTATTATTATTATTATTGTTGTTGTTGTAATAATAATAATAATAATAATAATAATAATAATAATAATAATAATAATAATAAACAACGGACTAACGGAATAAAAGATCAACAAAACAACGGACTAATGAATTAACGAACGGAATTAAAGACCAACAAAACAACGGACTAACGGACGGACGGAATAAGAGACCAACAACACAACGGACTAACGGATTAACGAACGGAATAAGATACCAACAAAACAACGGGTTTACGGACGGACGGAATAAGAGACCAACAAAACAACGGACTAACGGACGGACGGAATAAGAAACCAACGGAACAACGGACTAACGGACGGACGGAATAAGAAACCAACGGAATAACAGACTTACAGAACAATCGATTAACCTATCGACAGATTAATCGTACTAACGAAATCACAGAAAAACGGAATAACGGACAACAAAATAATGGACCACGAACTAACGGACTTACGGACCAACGGAATAACGGACCAACAGAATAACGGAACAACAGAATAAAGGACTAACAGGCCAACGACATAACGGAACAACGGACTAACCGACCAATGGATTAACGTGCAAAATGAATCACGTACCAACGTAATAACGGACTAACGGAACAACGCACTAATAGACAAACGATCTAAGGGAACAACGGACTAACTGACAATGACAAGAACATAAGTCCTTTTCGATAAACGTAGGAAACCAACAAAATATTAAAGTGACGAATTTCTTACTCCGTTGGGGGCAAGCACAAAAGGAAAATATGACCATTTGGGACAGTTTGCATAAGTAGAGTATCATTCCGATGAAAGTTCAAGTTCGTACGTCTAATGACCTAAAAGTATTTAGCGAACAGAGAGACACGTTCTGTCTTTTATAGATATAGATTATTCTGTTTATTCTGAACGGCCTAGTCGTCACTCATGCCTTATCATATTTCTATTACACATACGCAATCTTTATTTATCTATTTAAAGCAAACAATGTGCAAAGTGTGTCACTAGGTTATTGTACTGCATTCTGTATACTAAGGCTGCAGAATCAAGCGGACAGCAGATGGCGGTCAGTCAGCGTATTGATTTTCGAGGAGAAAAAAAATCACAAGTTAAACGTGGCCAAAGTCCAACACTGACTCATGCTAGTGAAGGTCTTTCTCAATATGCACACTCGATAATAGTTTAGCTATGTATGTCTGCCATAAAGAGTGGGGAGATATATGGGTGAGCAATAGAACCGGGAATGGCAATAGGAACCGATGTGATCGATAAAGTGACACATCTACACATGAAAAGGCAATAAATAGTATTTACATATTTAAATTTCGCAAATTAACACACACACACATATAAATATATGTATATATACATTTATTATTTGGTACAGAAAATCGGTACCACATCAGTACCATTGGTTTCAAGCTCAGAAAGTGTTTACCTATCGGCTATCTTCAGCTTTGTTTTCATCTCTTAATTATAGCCGAGAGGTAAACACCTTCTAAGTACCGATGGTACTGATATTGTACTGATTTTCTGTACTAAAATAATAAATAAATATTACGCTCTTAATTTTGATTTTCTCAATTAATCGAGCACTCTGCTAGGATTTTTCCTACTATCTTACTAAAGAACCCACGAAGACATGAAATATTGGAACTAAAAGCGAACGCTTATCCGCAAGGCCACTGATCTAATATAATAATATACTAATATACTAGTGAACATTTTTCAAATATTTTTATCTATTAAAAAAAAAAGAAAGTTATATACGTACAATGAATTGACGTGAAAAGCAGTTGTTCGGTCGGCTAAAAGGAAACGCTTAAATGTCGGAACATTTGTTTATTTTTATGTACGTTTAATTTTTATGTACGTTTTTTATGTACGTTTAATTTTTTTTAAATTTTAGTTTTTAAAAAGGTTAACCAACTTCTGACATCGGGTACAATGTGCTGATTCCAAATCTGCGATGTAAATGAGATCTTAGACAACTGACATCCCGCGACACATTCGCACATACAGACAACTTTGCTGTATATACATGTTTGTTTGTTTAATATATTAATTGTAAATGTCACTCATGGACAATTGTATTTTGTTATTTTATAAATAATATTGATCGTTCATTAAGTAATAAAAAATTATAAAAACAACAATTGTCTAAAAAACTATTGTTTTAATTCTTAAATTGAAAGCAAGTATGTGTATCAGTGTCCGAATTTAGCTATTACCACTCCTTCGTCCAGCGACGTTTCAGACAGATTCGTTTTGTGACGTCACCGGGTGTTGAAAGCAGGAGCTGGTGGGCATGCTCCGAGAATGGGGGTCGTGACTTCAGGCGAGCTCGTGGAGGGGTCTCTGTAGCGAGCTTGTGGAGAAGGTGGTCCTCATCGATGGTGGCTTTTCTTGACAGTGTAAGGACAGCCGCCTCACGGCGCAGGGTTAGTAGTGCGATGCCGGCGAGTATCGATAGTTGGTTGATTGGTGTGTCGCGCAAGCAGCCAAAGACTGTGCGTAAGGCGGTGTTGAGCGTTACGTCCAGCCTCTTGGTGTGGGAGCTCCTGCACCAGGCTGGGTAGCAATACTCAGCGGCGGAGAAGACCAATGCCTGGGTAGATATGCACAGTGTCTTGGTTGAGGCAGCCTAGGTGGTACCAGCTAGGCGGCGTATTAGAGCGACACGAATGGAGGAATGGCAGGCAACAGATAAATCAAGGTTGCACAGATTTGTGGAGGACCCGGATAACCTACCAGGCATGGACCTCCCTCGCCGGCAGTGGACAATGCTCAACCCCATCAGGACAGGTGTCGGCCGTTTCGCCGCGACCATAAAAGGATGGGGACTCAGGGACTCGGCTGTCTGCGACTGTGGTCACTCTGAACAGACAGTAGACCACGTCATCGAGTAACGCCTCAAACTTCGACCACCGAACGGCGAAGCGGGCATAGCTGTGCTAGACAACGAAACATTAGCATGGCTTTTCTCAACCGAGCTGGTGAGATGCTGTGAAGCAAACGAAAGAAGAAGAAGAAGAATTTAGCTATAAATTCTTGTTTTAGGCTTACTAAATTAATTTTGTTTAATAAATAATACAGTTTAATAATAATAAAAAACGAACTTAACTTTAACATTTTACTGCAATTTCTCGGTTTTCACCGATAATCAGATGTGTATCATGTGTTATTTGGTATGAAACAAGATGAAACCGGAAGAGATGAAAGAATCCGACCCAATTTATCCATTTCTTCTTCTTCTTCTTCTTCTTCTTCTTCTTCTTCTTCTTCTTCTTCTTCTTCTTATTATTATTATTATTATTATTATTATTATTATTGTTATTATTATTGTTATTATTATTGTTATTATTATTGTTATTATTATTATTATTATTATTATTATTATTATTATTAATTTATATATTATTATTTTTGAATCTTATTGACTGTTGTTTTTTATTATTAGATCACTAATAGATAATTATTTTTATTCTATAATTTTTATTTATTTCCCTTAGTTTTATATATTAATTGTTAATTATTTGTTCACTAATGGGCTTTTGTTGTTTTATATATAATACTGATTGATAATAAAACCTTTTATGCCTACTTTTTTGCGGATTATATAAAATAAATCGCTTAATCAAAAATATTTCTTCAATTTTTATATTATTATGTTATGTAATTTCTCTGAATTTATAAAACACGCATCAAGTTAAAAAAAATACTTTACACTTAGGTAAATTTGAATTCAGATATAGACATCGTAAAACTACTGCCTTAGTAATGTGCACTCTGCCTATTCATTTCTGTTAATCAATCACATGTTTCTATTTGCATACGAACAAACTCCCACAAATACCATAATATTTAAAATAATATATAGATGAGGATTTAAAAAAAATCAATGATCAATAGACGAAAATAATTAAGAATTGTTACAAATCAGTATTGTTCATATCTAAAAAAAAAACAAATGCTACTTTTGATGTATCAATGGGTTATTTAAAATCGCGAAATATAGTAGGAGATTTTAAGTTCTGGAAAATGTCACATACATTTGACAAAACAATGTATGGAATTTATAGTAACGAAAAATGTTGATAAAGAGATATGAACGGCGATAAAATGGATCAATACAGAACAAATATGATTACAATATTTAAATACTAAAAGCTAGAAATAGACATAAGAATTAACCAAAAAGTAAACTTTCTAAATGCCACATTAGACCTACACCAAGTAACTTACCAACCATACAAACAATAATATCAAACATTATATAAAACAGAAATTATAACCAATCTTAATTATTACTAAAGATATTTATAAATTCATAGATTATAGATTATCTACAAATCCCAACAAAAAAGACATTTTTCAACAAAACAAAATTTTCCTCCAAAAATGCTTGAGAAAATAGTGGTTGAAATAACCAATACAAAAGTGGTTTAAATAACCAATACAATAGTGGTTGAAATAACCAATACAATAGTGGTTGAAATAACCAATACAAGAAAATACATAGAAATAGAAACGATACATAAATAGAAGGATTATCTGGTTTAACCCACCATATAATGCATCTGTTAAACAAATATTGGTAAGATTTATAGGAACCTAAGAAGTAAACATTTCGCTCACTACAATGTAGCTCTTGAACAAAAATAATGTTTAAATTAGTTACTGTTGCACCCATAATGCAGCCAAAATAATATAGACAAGAAACATTAAAATATTACAAGAAACAAATAAAACAAATAAAACAAATAGCATAGATTGTGACTGTAGAGAAAAACAACATGCCTTTACGTTATTAGCGTCTCACCAAGTACATAGTCTTCAAAGAGGACAATACGAACAACTGAAAAGTGTAGTTCCGTACTACTAGCAAGGAATAGAAAACATGTTACTACAACCAAAAGTTAAGCCTTCATAAAAAAATTCCACCACACGTGTAGAACATTAAACATGCAACCGGAACATTATCTACCAATCTATCATAGGGTGGAAAATTGTGATGAGATCATCAGTCCACAAAGAAAATACGATGTAAATTCTGCAGAGAAGGAAAAACTTGCGATATTGTAATACACTTATATCGATACGTAGTTTACTAAACAAAAGAAAACGAACTGCAATTAAAATATCTCTGATTTGCATGAAATTACCAGATGAGCATAAAGAAGTCATTTTAATTGAATTTTAATTTGTTCTAAAATATTTTATTTAGGTCAAAGTTGTCGACTGTTTGCCGTTTTCATTTGGACATTCGTTCTTTTCTCTTTCTATATTTCTATGATATTAAAAAATACAATAGTGATTAATAAGAAATATATAGTATATATATATATATATATATATATATATATATATATATGAACGTATGTGTCTTAGTCTGTCTTAACATTTAAAAACTACAGGTTAGATTATAATGAAATTTGAAAAATTGATAGTAAAAATTACTGAGGTGTAATTGACTATGTTTGATTTATTTTTTAGATAAGACGAACGCCCTAACACTTTAATATAAATTTACTAATAGATTAAAAACAAACTACTAGTCACATTTTTATGAAATTGGGAACCTAGATAGATAACGTTGTAGGGAGCACCTCTAAGTTAACCCTAAAGGCACTCGGTACAGTTAAAGAATTAAACGGGGAGATGTTAGGGAAACCTAACAAAACAAAATCGAGTTATTTTCCTTGAATAAAAAGTAAGAGTTATCGCCCTTGCATTAAAGAGTCGTCTGCCGAACAGTAAAAAGTAAACAGAACGGTCTCACAATCAAACAAGCATCTCACATTCAGCGGTTTTTCTACATTTTAAATTAATCAGTGTGTTTATTAAATAAATCTGTTAAAGGTTCTACTTCGTACTTCCTTCATTTTTCTGAGTTGTAATTGAACCGAAACGTATAAACATCAAGACGTAACAGTAACGACCAATAGTTTCACTTGGATTTGGGTGGCAATAAGCCTCACCCCAAGGTCCCAGCGCTCTCCACACTCTTCCAGTGGAGGTCTGGTCAGTGCTGCCCTCATCGGTCTTCTCATCCCCATTGAATCTTAACTTTATTATTATTATTATTATTATTATTATTATTATTATTATTATTATTATTATTATTATTATTATTATTATTATTATTATTATTATTATTATTATTATTATCATCATTATTATTATTATTATTATTATTATTATTATTATTATTATTATTATTATTATTATTATTTACTCACTAGGAGTTCTCACACAGGTAATCAGTGATTGCTCACCGACAACCGGTGGTATTCCCTGGAGTCTGAGTGACAACAAGTCTCCCCAGATTTTCAGTATTCTCCACCTCTTTTCGATAGCCACCGCAAATAAATTTGCAGTATCACAACAGCCGCTTACCATTGATTGCTCGCTGGAAGGACCATTGGTCTTCTCTGGGATTTAGGTGGCAATAAGCCTCCCCGAGGTTCCAGTAGTCTCTGCACTTCCAGTGGAGGTCTGGTTTGTGCTGTCCCTCCTCGGTCTTCTCATCCTCCTTGACCCTATGCAAATGCATTATTATTATTATTATTATTATTATTATTATTATTATTATTATTATTATTATTATTATTATTATTATTATTATTATTATTATTCAAAAAGTAACGAGAATGGCGATGTATTAACGAAGAAGAATAAGTTAAAAGTCATTTCTTCTATGATACGAGGTGTGTTAAAAATGTAACGAGACTTACGATGTTTTAACAAAGGACAAAGAATGTAACGATAGTCTTTTTTTAAGTGTTAACAAAGTAACAAAACCGATGAAGATAGAGCATTCAACTTTTAATATACACACTCAACACTAGTCTATCTATGTATGTCTGCCATAAAGAGTGGGGGATTTATACGCGAGTAATAGAGCTGGGAATGGCAATAGGAACCCAAAATACGAGCTGTGTAAAAAAAGTTTCGATACTGAGGATGTTCTAACAACGGGCAATGCATTAAATGTTCATTTTTACAAGGTATGAGATGTCTTAAAAATAACGGGTTGAGAATGTATTTACTAAGGCCATGAAATAAAATAATTGTCCTCAAAATACGATGTGTGTCCCAAAAAGTCACAAGACTGAGAATTTGTTTTAATCAAGTACAATGAATTAGACAGTCAACACTATTGTAATTCAGTAGATTTTGTTGCTATTAACTTCATGGATTTGGATTAATGTTTTATTTTAACCATATATAATGCACACTTTTTTATACTTCTGTTATCCCTGCCCTCGTCCAACACGTGGTAGATTGCCTAGTAGACACACATATCACCATCAAGACAGAACGTAGTGTATGCGAATCGTGCGTCTTGTCTATACTCCCGTACTCATCAGAAACGTGGACTGCATATCGTCGGCACATCATGGCTCACGAGAGGTTGCGCCAAACATGCCTTAGGAGGATCCTAAACATTAACTGCCAATTTCTCACACAACCATCGCTCTTATACAGCAACCCAGTGTCTCTGGCATAGAAATGCGCGTCATCCAAGCGGTGTAATGGGCACCTATCCAAGACAGAAGACGGCAGGCTATCTAAACATATGTTATATTAGAAACTACAGCAGGGTAAACATCCAAGACATAAGCCAAAACGATGTGTTTCTAACTGTAGTAACACTCATCTCATTATTGTAGACACGCGCGCCGGAGCGCTTTACTACAGATCGGATATTTAATGATAAAAAACAGTCTCTTCGAGAACACCAGAAGATCGTCGATCTTCGGTTACACCGTAGACTTTGACCACGAAGAAGAAAAAAAGAAAAAAAAGAAAGGAGAGTATTGTCTGTATTACCATGTATAGGGTTTTATTAAACCGAAAATTTGAATTAAAATAATTGATTCAATCAGTATTTCATTTCTTATACCAAATCACGAGTGAAGTTGTCTGATTTCTCAATTTTCAAAGTTTTATATATATATATATATATATATATATATATATATATATATATATATGTATGTATGTATATATGTGTGTATGTATATATGTGTGTATATATATGTATGTATATATATGTATGTATATATATATATATATGTATGTATATGTATATATATGTATGTATATATATATATATATGTATGTATATATATATATATGTATGTATATATATATATATGTATGTATATATATATGTATATATGTATGTATATATATGTATATATGTATGTATATATATATATATATGTATATATGTATGTATATATATATATGTATATATGTATGTATATATATATGTATATATGTATGTATATATATATATATATTAGGGGAGGTCGATTTTGAAACTGTAAATTATCGCACTCGAAGAAAGTTGCCAAATAATGTCAAAAGTTACCACAAGAAATATTTTTCTTCAAAACTTTGTATTTATTTGAGCATTGCAACTTTAAGATCAAATAAATCGAGATTTTTTATCACTGCCTAGATTTCACCGGCAGATTTGTCGCCTTAAATTAAACCCGGGTTTTAACAAAAAAAGTAATACATTACTTAATAATAAATATTTTAAAGTTTATTATTCCTTTCTTAAGGAATTAAATGTACATATTCAAATTAAAAAGGAATAAAACACTATAATATTTAATTTTATATATAAATAATTATTTATTTACATAGGCGTTTTATTTATTGGATATTTTTTATGGTATTCACCGGTTGAAAATTCAACGAGCGAATTTGAGTTCCCGTGTTGATTCTGTGTTTTGTAAACACTGTTTACACATTTAATTATCACAAATATATATTGAATTGTCGAGCGCTGGCTTATCTAATCCCACTTTCCCGACCTTTTGTCACACCTTACCTTGTGGGAGTTAGATAAATAAAAACTAGTTCAGCCAGGGGGTTTTACCCCACCAAATAAACCGGTATCGTCCGGGCCTTTGGGTCTGGATTCACGCCCGTCTATTGGGGCTTGTCCGTCCTGTGCAGTTCTAGGAGGTGCACCTCCCAGGTTTTGCCTTCCCTCTTTGGGGAGGAGTAAGTTTATTGCTTACTGTCTGGGGCGGCCCTACCGGGGAATGCCGACGAAGCTGCCCAGGCAATTTTTAAATGGCCAGAGTGCTCACCTCTCGAGCACTGGCATTCTCATCCCACTTTCCTGACCTTGTGTCAATCTTACCTTGTTGGGCGTAGATAAATAAAATCTAGTTCAGCCAGGGGTTTTTACCCCACCAAATAAACCGGTATCGTCCGGGCTTTTGGGTCTGGATTTACGCCCGTCTATTGGGGCTTGTCCGTCCTGTGCAATTCTAGGAGGTGCACCCTCCCAGGCTTTGCCTTCCCTCTTTGGGGAGGAGTAAGTTTATTGCTAACTGTCTGAGGCGCCCTTACAGGGGAATGCCGACGGGGCTGCCCAGTCAATTTTTTAATGGCCAGAGTGCTCACCTCTATAGCGCAGGCTTATCTAATCCCACTTTCCTGACCTTGTGTCACATCTTACCTTGTTGGAGGTAGATAAATAAAACTATTTCAGCCAGGGTTTTTTACCCCACCTAAAATATATGTATTGGAGTTGATGGGAGAATGGATAAGGACACATTGATGTATAAGGAAATTGTGGATGAAAATAGACAGAGAATTATGAAAAAAACTAGGGGACCAGAACACCATTTAACTTTTACAAAAGAAACACCATGTGAAAGTAAATATCTGACACATAGAGTTCTTCCTAATAGTGGTGCAACAGGTGCTGTTCATGCAGATCAAGTGGTGGATGTTTTGCATGAATTCCACAGTGAGAACAGTATCAAGGCTATACTTGTTGACAACACTAATACCAACACAGGTTGCGAAGGTGGAATGGTTGCAATTTTAGAAAAAAAACTTTTTAAAAATCTTCACACAATTGGTTGCTCTTTGCATACCTTTCAGAGCCCTTTTTAAAAACATAGATGGTTGCGCAAAGGGCCCTACAACATTCAGTAGCCCTCTGGGGAAATTATGCTCAAATGATTGCCATGATTTACCCCAAATATCATTTTCCACTATTAGCAATCCTCTAGAGTCAATTTTTAAAATTGATGAAATACATGATCTTAGTTCTGACCAAAGACTCCTTTATGAATACACAGTAGGTATTTCTAGAGGTAAGGTTGACTCTAGATATGCCTCCTGGAAAATTGGTCCTTTAAACCAAGCAAGATGGTTAACTTTGGCCATCAGGCTCATGTGTTTATGGACTCGTGGTGCATACCCACAAAGGCACACAACAAAACTACACTATGTAGTAAATTTTATTGTAAATGTGTATGCCACTTCTTGGTTTGAAATTAAAAGAAATAGTAAATTCCACAATCAGTAAGTGAACATTTTTAATATGATCCAGAGGATTAAGGAGCAGCCTCAGGAAATCCAAGATATCACATTTAGAAATATACAAGGTAATACATTTTGTTTACTGCCTGAAAACTTTCTATATTCCATGGTTAAATCTGAGGAGATTGAAGTAAGAGAAGAAGCTTTAAAAAGAATTTTGGCCATTAGGTAAGTAATATTTATTCATATATCTCTGACTCAATTATTTATTCCAATTTATAGAATGATTTTTAAAGATTTTATCTAATTTCACCATAATTATTAAAGCAGTACAGATTGGAATTTTTTAATAATTCAATTAATTAATTTGTTCTTTCAGGAGTGAGGAGTCAACCAGAAAAAGATTAAAAAGAATACTACCTATTAATTTTAATGCCACACATTGGACACAATTAATAGATTTAAAATTATGCGGCATTTTTGAACCACCAATGACGGAAGATTTTACTGAATCTGAACTTCGAGAATCGTTGATGAATGGAACCAAGCTTGACTTGCCAGATTTGCCCTCACATTCTCAGGGTGTGGAACGGGCAGTTAAGTTAATAACAGAAGCTTCACAAACTGTATATGGTTTTGAAGCAAGGCATCAACACATTACAGCCAAAGTTTTGAGTCAGAAATTGAGACCAGCATTTTTGTCTAAGGGGTCTTATATGGAACAATTTGACTCTCTATATTAAGCTCCATTAAAATAGTGTTAGGTTTTTCCTTATTTCTTTGCTTGTTATATTTTCACTTATAACAGAAAAAAATAATTTTTTTAGGTATTCAAATATTACTGTTTAATTCATAACGTTAAAAGCTAGTTTACAAAAGCAGATACTGAAAATGAGGGGGGGGGGCAAATTTTCAATTTGAAGATTTCTTTAATTCATATCATTTTTATAAAATAAAAGGACATTCCCTGATTTTAAATGCTAAAATTATTTGGTTTTCACACCAATATTCAAGCAAATCTTGCAAAAACGAGGAATTTTCAGTATATTCTTGTCTACGATCTTTGATATCAAACGCTCAAAAAACCGCTGAAGTTTTTGATCTATTTTTTTGCATGAGTATTTAATAGGTCTATATACAACTTTCGGTACGTGCCCTTTTTTAATATTTAAAAAAAAGTGTAAAATCGACCTACCCTAATATATATGTATATATGTATGTATGTATGTATGTATATATTTGCATATATATATATGTATATATGTATATATGTATGTATATATATATATATATATATATATATATATATATATATATATATATATATATATATATATATATATATATATATATATATATATATATATATATATATATATATATATATATATATATATATATATATATATATATATATATATATAGCGCGGACCGTGTCTCGGCGTTGTCCATAAAAAAATGAAGAACCCAAGAAATTCCTGCTCCTTCCCTGAACCACATCTTAAGCTATATTTTTGTTAATGGGAAACAAGATGAAACCGAAATGGAATTGCAGTCCCGGGTTCTGACATTAGAGGCAAGAAAATACATCTTGATGATTTCATCTTTCAAAATTTACTATTGTATGAGTGGCCTCACTGTATATCTCCACAATCTGTTTTCTTCTGTCATATTTACGAAAGTGTGAATCATTTCCTCGGGATGCAAAGCCATTAAACCGTTTAAACCATTTACAACATTTAAAACAGTCTAAATCAACGTTATTTTCAGTTGTTCTCTTTTCATATCAGAGCTTCTTTTAGCGTAATTTTTACTGGGCTATCTTCACTCAGTCTCATGACATGCTCCACGAAATTTGAACGTCTTTCTCTTGATTGTTTTTCCGTGGAGGTTTAAAAAAAATTGATATTGTCCTTGGCCACTTGAAGTTTATCGCATATCTTACTAGTCTTCCTTCAAAGCTATTTTGTCAGTAAGTATCTTGTTTATCGCCCATATTTCAGAGTTGTAAAAGAATATACTACAAATATACTACGTTAAAAGTCTTTATCTCCAGTTTATTACCAATATGTTTCGATGTGAAGCTATGTTCATGTTTCCTCATCGCATTTAGTGATAACTGCTTTCTTCTTTTGAAGTATTCTTCCGTGTCAAGAAAACTTCCGAATAATTTACAATCTTGTGTCGTATTTTCGACAGGTGCTGGTTTTTAGTTCTCTAAAAAGTAAATATACCAATGCTAATCAAAAAGAAAATGACGATACAGAATGAAATATTAATATTGTAGGACGGAAGCTATCGCTGGCTTACTTTGAGGAATAGATCGACTTTTTTTTTATATAATAGGTAAATATAACTGCTTAGAATTTATAAAATATAAAATAATTAAAAAATATTTATTTAAAAAAAATTTAATTTAATAAAAAATATTATTATTTTTTGTTTAAAATTAAATCTAAATAAAGCGTTGATCATGAAATAATGAACATTAAAGACATGTTGGTTTACAGGGTAGAGTATATTAAATCATTAAAATCATCTAAAATATGAATTTACACAGAAAATTAAAAAAATAAAATATAGCAAACTTGTAGCTGTGTAAGCTGTACTAAATTTTAATATCTATACATTACTGATAGGGTGACACAAAACGAAGAAAGAAAAGTACAAGTGTATTAATTATAGATTGTCTAAAAAATCAAACAAATCGGAAAAATCTATCAGCTAAAATGTTTGCATTGACTACTTGTACATAATTTGACTTATAGTAACAATACACTTTGTTAAAAAGTTAAGTTAAAGGTCGCATAGCCTGGACGCGCACGAGTGTCGTTGCCGACATCGCACACTGCCCATGGCCGTAGCGGCGGTGATTTGTTAAGAATCACCGTGTCTAGGGCACAGCATATGGAAGGCGGAGCCCATCCCTCTCCTTCCGCTGCCTTGAACCTTCCCCTTAGTCAGGTACCCATGCTGGGTGGACAGAGGGAGTTTTCAGTCCCGAAAATTTGCATGCCGTGAGTGGGATCGAACCCGGGTCGTCCAGCCCAAAGACAAGTGCTATAACCACAGGCCCTCCCTATAAACTAAATTTGAAAACACATCAGTCAAGCAGAGTTCATTTTTATCATCATACGTAAATGTTCTAAAATTTGATCAAATAAGCACAGATTAGTTAGGTGCGGTATTATATATGTTTTCGGTACTCTTATAGAGAACGCACCGCTTTTTCGTGACTTCGCGTCGTCAACTCTCGGGCAGGTCTCGGAAGCGCCCGAGAATTGACGAAACTATTAACCAATCAGGTTGCAGCAGGCATTAGACAATCATGTTGCAAGGAAGCAGACGATAACTTTTGGAAGAAATTCATTTCTACGATCTGCAGCACGTTACAAAAAAAATGAATTTCTACGCGTTGAATCTCCCGAAGGACTCATTGAGTTCTGTCAGCAACGGGCACGTCTAGCGAAAGACTAACTCTAACCACTAACCCTAAACCAGAAAATGTTAAAAAGAAAAAAAAAATAATTAAAAAACAAAAAAACAAGAAATTGGTTAAAACAGTGGTTTCGTTGTTTGTTATATAAAAAAAAATCACCTTTTGAAACTTTTCAGTGCACAAAAAAAAATTTTTATTTAAAAATATTTGATTAACAATGGTTCCGTTGACACACATTTAAATAAACATCTAATTAATAACAGTTGTTTAGCTATGGTTTGTCCGGTCTTTATTTCTATATATGTATTTTACCTTGTTTTTCCTCGTCTGAATTTATCGTCTGCCAGTCTTCAATTTATCGTTTAGCCGTTTTCGCCTCGTCAGCTCTCGGCCGCTTCCGAGACCTGCCCGAACGTTGACGACGCGAAGTCACGGAACAGAGTGCGTTCTCTACACGAGTAACATGTTTTCAAATAATCCAGAGTATCCTGCAGTGGAAAGTTGATAGTAAAAACTGTTTTTGGATTCAGAGACCACAAGCTAGTTAAAAACAAGTATCAGATCTAATTCAACAACTTTGTATTATAATAAATTACATATTTAACGTGTGGAAATGGAAGATATGGGTTTAAGATATTAAATTACTTTCTACCAGACTTTGCTGATCTGAATATCTAATGCTTTAGAGGAAGTCAAGTACATTGACGAATAAATAGCTGAATCTAAGGATGAGTGATATGTCAGGAGAAATATCTAAAAAATTCGAATACATAAAACTCTTGGAAACATCTTACTCTGCGTAAGTGTACCGTATTTATACAAATAACATTTCCAGACAGCCGGACAGACGGAGTGTGACACCACAAATTATATAATATAAAAGTAAAAGTGGTGCCTCCGTTTTTCTGTTTGTCCGAGTATGGAAGTTACAATAACTCTCAATCAAAGCCAACTTTTTGCGAGTAAAATTTTACGAACAGGGGTACAATCATAACGTGGGGCTGCGTAAGACAGCGTTTATTTTATTTATAACTTGAAAATTGTAGATAAAATATTTTTAAAGAATAAAAATGGTACTATAGAGTTCAGGGCTGGGAGAAGGCGTACACAGATGCCCTCATTTGTTCTGAAAGAACGCTAAAGGTTTCAGCTTAATATAGATTTGCCCAGGTGACTAGATTGGGAGCTTGTAAAAATCAGACGATCAAAATCCTTCACAACTAACCTAGTA
>OY744523.1:24579473-24586973 GCA_963556195.1 Sepiola atlantica | reverse complement strand
GATTTGTAAATTTGGATAGCCAATCATCCAGGTTCCTTAACTTTCTGTCGGATGGCAGCGGTATATCTCAAGGTATTATTGAAGTTGTTGGCAAAGTTTTTAACAAACTTCTCATTTAATGTCGACAACGTCGTACACAAGATATTGAACCGGACGTTTTATATAACCTTGCCTTTTTCAAACGAGAGACCTAGATTTAACCGGCTTGAATTTTATCCTGACCCATGTAATATTTTTCTCAAGTTCCTCAAAAGCAATCTACCGCACATGCCCGATCTTGTTGTCACGGTTAAATTGTGGATATGAATTCGTATCGGTGGTAGGAAAACTACTGACTCCATATCAGTTGCTTTTATCAACATATTCATGCCCACGGCAAAATGTACAGCCAAGATTGTGCAACTTTCAATTATTTTTTTTTTCCAGTCAATGCTATTCTGAAGCGGTTTCAACTGGAAATTATTATAGTAATCTGTTATAAAGTTGTTTATTATCGTAGGTACATTGCTTGTTTTAAGGATTCTCCAACGAGTTTATTCGGCATAGATGCGTAGAAAATGGCAAGATCCACCCAAAAGACTATTACGTCACCTTTGCTCTCTTTTGATTCATGTAGAAGCTGCGATAAACCTATATCTATTCTAGACAATTCGGCATTACATCCCACCCTTTTATGACTGACATATTAATATAGTTATTCATGATAATGAAATTGAAAAGCCTCGTTGATAACAATAAGATCTTACACTTGGTGTTCAATAAGGATAGCATCCGAAATTGGTTCAGCACATTCGAATCCCTTCCTTCGGAATTCATATTACTTCAGCAGTTGATCGACAATTCTACATTTTCGCTATATAAGACTTAATATTTAACACAATATTTGAAGTATACACATCTTATAAACAATATAAAGAATGCAACTGCGTCATGGTTATGAGGTGGCCTTTGTCGCTCGCTATAACCGCTTCCTGCATTTCAGTCCGCATTCCTGTAACAAAAGATACAGTCAAGAATTTTTAAATATCTTGACACATTTCTTAAAATCCAGTTCTTAATCTTTTTCTGGTTTATTCATGAAACTTCGAAGATATATCTTCATATCTTCCTCAGTCAAATCTAACTGGCTATTCCATTTGTCATCGAGCCATGTCATTGCGAAAGGATTTGATAAAAACTTGACCCGTTTTCTCGCCCTCTCTTTTTTCTATATTCCGTACCAATTTTCTTTTTTGAATTGCATTTTTCTCTCTTAATAGGTCGCGAAATGGTGGACGATAATTTCCGTGAAGAAAGCTTCTTCATAAGAGCTTCTCGTCTGTGGAACACATTTGCGATGGGACTACTTCACGGCAGATTACAATCTCAATAGATTCCTGTCATGAACAGTCCCCACACGTATTCAAACTTTTTTCTGTCAATCATTGCATCTCATTACCGCTTATCCTCGAGTGGCATTTGGCTTTGATAACTGGTATCCATTTTTAGTAAAAAAGAAAAAAGAAAAAGCTCCTTCATTTTTATTCTCATTCCTGTTAGCCTCGTTTAACCCTTGAGGTTCAACGAAATAAAACCTTTCTTATGCTATGCTGGTACATTATCGTCGTCATGAATGATAAACGTTTCTCTGTTTTTCATCTAGATGCTAAACGGATGCTCTTACATTTGTCCCCGTCACACTTTTAACAATTCCCTTGTTGGTAACAGGCGGATACTATTCGTATTTTGAATTCCGTGCCCGTAACAAGAGGGGGGGGGGGCATTTACTTGGAATAAAGGTATTCTGTGGTGTGATTCCTGATCCCACATTTTCTCCGTTTCACCAGAGAATTATACTTGTACGCTACACCTAAATACCCCCCCCCAGATACTCTATCCGGCTCTGATGACTCTTCAAGCCTCTTCTCAGATTTTTGCAAGTTTTCCCGCACATGCAACTACTCATGTTTAGTTTTTTGTTTCCCGTCGTTTCCGCCAAGTCTCTCCTAATAAGGATTTATTAACCCCTCCTTCGGGATTCCATAGGTGTGTGCCGAGTTGAGACTTTGCATAGTTTTCGTAGGGTTCCTCCTCGCAAACCGCACAAGACAAGGCACTAACTCTCAACTTGTTCTGTTTCCCATTTTGTCGTCATTTAAATAAGCGCCCGGTCTCTTCCCTGGTTACCATAGAACATGTAGAGCAGTGATTTTTCTCTATTAAAGTTTTTGTGACTAACTTATTTTAAAAGTTTTTTTTATGGAGGGTGCGAGTTTGGGTGAGTGCATCCTCTAAATGAGTAACGTTAAAAAAAAAAATGTGTCCATGTTACTCACCGTGTTGTCTGGAATATATATTCCAAATGTTTAAGGATCGCTTCATTAGTTTATCCTGTACAACGAAATAAATTACCTAACTCATATATATATATATATATATATATATATATATATATATATATATATATATATATATATATATATATATATATATATATATATATATATATAATGAAGGAGAATGGAAAGGAATTAGAGAAAGCAAAAGCCAAATCAAAATTCAATTCAAAAGTTCAAAGCAAGGTATATTCCGCAAAAAGGCAATTTATTCAAGTTAAATTTTCCTTAAGCCAGGCTTTTCAAAGATCAAAATCTTATCATCAGATAATATATATTATTATTATTATTATTATTATTATTATTATTATTATTATTATTATTATTATTATTATTATTATTATTATTATTATTATTATTATAAGCCACCTTCACTAAAGGCCGGGCACTATGAGTGAATTTAATAACAAGCAGTACAAATAGATTCATGCAAAAATCCAAACACAAGTTTGTTGATTACTTTAACTGCTTGTGTAAATTTAGCCGGCGATTCGCTAATTACAGCTAATTCCCTATGGCCGAGGGGTTAACGCCCTTGACTGCAAATCAGTGGCGATTTGTGATCGGAGTTCGCGCCCGTTGAGAATTGGCTTCCTGCACTGAAGATTGCGTTAGCATGAAACATCGATGTCTGTAGGTAATAAATAATTAATATATATATATATATATATATATATATATATATATATATATATATATATATATAGTCTCGGAAGTTCTTTTAACCTTCAAAACTGGGAAGAAAAAAAAAAAAAAAAAAAAATTTTGTTGAAAGATTTTAGTCTAGTAAGTCAATCAATTTACTGCAATCACTATTTTAGTTTACTTCCAAGAATATACTCTAATATAAATATATTTTTATATATGTTTTTATATATAAGGGATCGTCAGTTGTTTACCATGAAAACTGTTTCGGGATTTTAAAAACAAAACAGTATTTCTTTATCATGGCATCCCAGCAGTGTTGATCAGACACCACCTCCCTATTTAATAATTATTTTTTTTATAAAAAGTTTACAAATATTTAATTTAGTTTTGCCTCCAGATTTGTTTTTCTAAAGTATTAAAATATAGTTTCCTTACCTGTGTTGTTCCTTTCAAAGTGGGTATTTACTATTTTACAGAACATCTATTTTATAGAGTTAGATGATTCCATTATAATAACCCCCCTTTTTTCCCTTGGTTATTTTCTTTGTCTACAAATGTTTTAAAATTAAAAATATATATTTATAAAAATATTTCATATATACATATATATATATATACATTTATTTATTTATTTTATCATGGACTATTTACATATGTTATACATTTTATAGTAGAGTTTTGGATTTCTTTTATCAATTTCTTTTGATTTATTTCATATAATTTAAAAGCGTCAGGATAGCGTGTTATTGCCTTATTTAACTGTCTAAATATTTTATTTTTATCTCCACCTTGTTTAAGCATTCTTATTACTAATGAAGTGACTGGAGGTATAAAATCCATTAACCTTAAAGTAACGCGGGCTATTCTTAGAAATTCGGACATTATACTCCCATAAAATATATACATAGGACAGGTACTACTTTTATGCGGCATACGAACGATATGAAAGGGAAAAGAATTTCTTTTATCAAACATTTTATAAATAAATCTACCATCCTCAATTTTTATATCTAAATCTAGAAAGGTAGCATGTATTCCTGTATGTTCACAATTTAATTTTAATTCCCTAGGATATATTAAATGTTTAGTATTTTCAAACTCCTCTCTATCATTTATACAGACCAGGTCATCAATAAACCTCCTGCAGCCGTGGTAACTATACGTTCTAGATATATCATTTTTTATTAATGCTGACATATATATGTATTCATATCTATGTAAATAGAGATTTGCCCAAAAGGGGGCAGGGTCCAAACCCATAGGAATACCTATTGTTTGTATTAGTGTATTATTTCCTATTTTAAAATAACTTTCTTTAATCAGGTGACTTATAAGTATTTTAAGGCCATTTTTTGAAGTACTAGTTTTACTGTTTTTAGTCTTACACCAAAAGGCTTTAGATTTTGAAAATTCTATGTATTTACCTTTACCTCCGGCAAAAGCTAAATCTATAATGTTACCTAATTCTTTAATTAGTTCATTATGTGGTATTTTAGTATATAAGGTACTAAAATCATATGTAGAAATTGACTTAGCCTTTTTACGGGAATTTATATGATCTAGTTTTTCTTTTATTGGATATGAATTATTTACTACCCAAAATAGGTTTATATTACTATAGAACTTTCTTTTATTATGAAAATTATTTATCTGATTAATTATTAATTTTAACACATTTGATATAGCCTTATTAGCTCGAACCGTGTGAACGGCAAGAATTGTATCCTCCCTAATGACGATTGCAGGTTTGGCATGAAACAATGTATATATGAGTTTATTTTGAAAATAATTATATATATATATATATATATATATATAATTATTTTCAAAATAAACCTAAATTACCTAACTCATATATATATATATATATATATATATATATATATATATATATATATATATATATATATATATATATGAGTTAGGTAATTTAGGTTTATTTTGAAAATAATTATATATATATATATATATATATATATATATATATATATATATATATATATATATATATATATATATATATATATATATATATATAATTATTTTCAAAATAAACTCATATACACATTGTTTCATGCCAAACCTGCAATCGTCATTAGGGAGGATACAATTCTTGCCGTTCACACGGTTCGAGCTCCGATACAAAAGTCATGTTTGCCTCAGTAGCTGCGGCGCGTACGAATGCTCCAACACGCATTATCTAGAAAGGGGAAGTAAATTAGCATCTAAATAGCAAACACGGCGGCTATCCAGCAAGCAGTCGAAATAACTCAATAGGCACGGCCCAGAGTTATGTATTACTCAGAATAACGGCTTGTTTTCAACTTAACTTAAAGTTCTCTATCTTGCGAGAGCTTTGAATAATTATTTATAAATAAATATTATTTTCAAAATTAACCCACATAGGCATGTGTTTCATGCCTACTGAAATTCAAGGCTGAAATAATATGGTTATAACTTAGAAACCCATTCTTAACATTGGGAGGTGAGGGGGGTCGATTAACTATTCTGTACATTCACCAAACAATTTAATAACCAAAAGATATCGTAATAATGAATTTAACTTGAAAACCCAATCTAAAATATAGCTCGGTACGTAAAGTGCATAAGTACCATAAAGAGGCAAATAACGTATTATATAATATGTGTGATGTTATTTGTTACTTTTCAAAATAGAACTAACATTGAAGTGTAGTGTCTGTTATACTGTACTAAAGATTTTCCCTTCTCGGTCAGTGAAGGAGAAATCCTTCTAGACCGCGGAAAACTTTATCTGTGTCCCAATCCGAAGTGTCCCTATTTGGGGAGATGGATCTTCCCCAAAATTAAAAACCGACCTTGTGTCTAACTCTGCCCTCGTGGGAGGCAAGTAAATCGGAACCACATCAATGGTAAAGGTGCCGAATGGTTAACAGTCGAGAAATCGTTAAAATAAAGTAACAATCAGCTAACATTGGAATATAGTCAGAGTAAGACAAAAGGTCAGTTTTTAATTAGGGAAATCAATCTCCCGAGCAAAATAAAATTGCCACAATCTAGAAGGATTTCTCATTCTACGAACGTATTTCTAAATAATAAAGTTATTATTTCAGCACGGTCCGTAAACTGCAGAAGTACTTAGAAAAGATTAAGGATCGTATATAAGATACTAGAGCTTAAAATGAATTCAATTTTGAAAATTAAAATTAAAAAAATAAACGAAACAAAAAGAAATAAGTATGTTTTAAAAAGGCTGAGGGCAATGCAAAGTGCCGGGTAGGTTGTAAGCTGGAAAGAACAAAAATAATAAATCGAAATGGGACTTACTATTTATTTTTTCTTAAAATCTTACATAACAACAAGTGTGGTGCTGGCTATTTGTGTGTTGTTCGGATGATTATTAAAAATGATTTATTTAATATTTCGGGGAAAAAGAAACTTCCCTTTGTCAAAAATAATAAACACAAAAGGAAAACTCCGTCTGTATAGAGTATTCACCAAAATGGATGCTATTTACAACCTACCCGGATCTTTGGATCTTTGCATCTTTGGGAATTTTAATTTTTGTCCGAATCCGGAGTGTCCCTACTTGGAGAGATGAATTTTTCCCATCATATGTGTAAATCTTTCGAGGTAACAGATTCACAAAGTAAAAATAAAAATAAATCTGTGTTTATTTTTAAATGATTGCGATTGTACTTTAATTTTAGTCACGTGCGCAAATCCTTTGGTGTGCTTAATGACGGCGAGAGGCGGCGATAGAAAGTGCCACCCCATTGTTTGTTAAGCGTAAATATTGTTTTTTTACAAATAATATTGAAGGAAGTTTTAAAATACGCTACTTTTTAGGTTTATATATATTAGTTAAAAAGTAGATAACACAATGAATTATAAACGTTATCGTGTTTGATCAACAATTGAATTGGTACGTTTAACGTGAAAAAAGAATAAATAACTTATTTTTAATTAGGCAGATACAGATGTATTTGTTGAGGAATAAATACAAATATTAAAAGTGTGAGTATTGTCTTATGAAAAGAAGTCTATGAAAAAATATATCGGCAGAAATGGTAAAAATAAATTGAAAGGTTTACGGTTAAAAAAAAATGTAATACTTTCCTGTCAGCATGGCTGTTGTCGAATATGTTCGTTTAAAGAGAATGCGGTTATTGAATAACGTGTAATTATCATTCAGTCACCCTATCGCTCGAAGATGTTTTGGGGAGAGTTAGAAATCTCGGAATAATTGTAATGTCTTTTGTTCGAAATGGTAATGTAATTATTTTTTTGTGAAACACGCATTAGGAATTGCTGTTGGTGGGGAACGGAAATGTGTAGCCTATCATGCATGTTGTTATTTTCTCACTATACTCAAAGTTTGAGAGGAAAAACGTATATTACCTTCTCTCTGTCTGTCTGTCTCTCTCTCTCTCTCTCTCTCTATATATATATGATTAAAATGAATTTCCCAGACGCGAAACAGTTATTCACCACTTTC
>OY744523.1:24554473-24576973 GCA_963556195.1 Sepiola atlantica | reverse complement strand
AAACGAAGAAGAGAGATAAAATGGAAGTTGTAAAATGTCTCAACATTACTTTCATGTTCGGAAGATAAGAGCGCGCAGAAGAACTTGGCAGTTAATTATTACTCGTTTACAAGTGATGTCAAAATGACGCCATATATTTTGTAACAACTAAAGAAGGTTAAATCAGAAATGATATTACATTAGATTGTTACAGCTAAAATAATAACATCTTATATTCATCATGATACTAGACCACCCGTGACCCGTTAGGTCAGTATTTGTTATATATATTATTAGATATCTCTCTTCACTCTTCTCTCCTTATATTCCTTTTCTCTCTCTCTCTCTATTTCTCCCTTATCTCTCTCCTTTTTCTTTCTCCTTCTTTATGGCGAATTATTATTACCAAGAAAGTGATCTATCTATATATTTTAAATTATATGATAGTATAAAGGAAGATTGGTATATTTATGATGTCACCCTAATTGTGAGTCATCTAGTGTGCACGGTGACAATATACAAGTAACATCAACAGAGTTTTAATAGTCTAGACACTATTGTAGTAGACGTCTCATGATCTGAACGATCACAGGGCGTTTAGTTTTGATATAAGATCATCCTCCCTCTCTCTCATTTATCTATTTGATGGAGGACATCATTATTTTTGTGACGTCACTCACTGTGCTCGGTTATTCTGTGCAAGCGAGATGGCGTCACAAAATGATGACATCTCAAATAGATGACGTCATAAAATGATGACCTCACTAAATGATGACGTCTTTATTTTGTGACGTCATCAACATGATGTCATGAAGTGTGCACGGGGACAAACTAGATAACACGCAAGATCCACGGTTTTAAAAGTATACTAATGCCACACAATACAATATATTTAGGTGATTCGTTTGTCTGTTGTTCTTCTATTGGCTATCTTAATCTTTGACCAGACACATTCATTGACCCATACCTACTTACAAGACAATACGACATGATCAAATATCAAGCGCACTTACAGATTCAGTCGCAACGATACTGCATTTACTCTATTGACTAAGTTACTTAAAACATCTCCAATGTCATGTGTGAACATATCTACTTTCTTTTATATTAACAAGTAGCGCGTGCGTGGCCCCCCTCTGTATGTGACTCGATGTGGCGAGTGTAAAATGCAATAAATTTGGGCAATTTGGGGCATTTTTGACCCCCTTTGACCCCCTGGGGGCGCGAAGCAGTATTTTTCTGAGGTCAAGGATGCTCATTTTATATCTAGACCAATTGCCGCTACATTTTGGCCAAGTTTCAGAAAAATTGAATGGATGGATCAAGCGTTATGGGAGAAAAGGGTATTTTTTGCAATTTTAGGGCCTTTTGACCCCCTGGAGGCGGGAACCAGATTTTTCCAAGGTCAACGATACTTATTTTCTATTAGGAACAATTGTCTCCACATTTTGGCCAAGTTTCAGAGAAATTGAATGGATGGATGAAAAGTTATGGGGCAAATAATGTCATTTTTTGTCATTTCGGGACCTTGTGACCCCCTGGGGGGGCTAACCAGATGTTTTTTCAAAAATCGGAGAATGTCACTTTCTAACCTGACCAAAGTTACAACTTCATGCAAAATCTCAGAGAAATTAAATGAATGGTTACGGAGAAAAATCCGGACGGACGGACGGATGGACATGCCTCAAAACATAAGTCCCCCGATTTATAAAATCGGGGGACCAATTAAATTAAAAGTAACCATTAAAATCATTCAAACAAAGATTTGACTAAATATTTAAATAATTTTACAACCCGCTTCTTCCTAACCGGCGTCGATTTCTCAGCTTTATTTCTCTTTCATTGCGCGAAAAAAGCCTTCAACCTCAGTACAGTCTGAATTATCCTTAAACGTTGCTTCATAACCATTTCTGCATCATCCTTTGTTCGGATCATCTTTGTACGTGAAATCGCCGAATTCACACAACCGTGTCCAATTGCTCAATCTGTCTTTATCTCTATATCTCGTACACATTGCAGTGCTAACTGGAGACCCTTCAAAATGACACTAAACTCTACCACATGGATATGGTTAGGGTGCCACAGATTTTCGGTGCTGAATTCGGGCCAAATTCAAAATCGCGTTAGGAAATATGTCTTCAGCTTGTTGTTTACTATGTAGTATGTCCACGGGTTCTTGGTCACCTTTAACTGCAAGTCGGTAGACCTTTAGTGAAAGATACTCCTCATCCCTCATCGTTTATCGCATACACCAATCACAGAATTTCAAACGACCGATTCGTTTAATTCTCTGAAGTCCTTTACTAGACTCACTTTGTCTGCTGCATTACAGCCATTGTCGATAGCTACAAGATCCTCTTGGCTAATTCGACAATAAGACCCCCACACAACAATCCGAAAGCAAAACTAATTAGAATATATTTTGTTTTCTAATCTCTATAATAATAAAATTATGTTATCACTTCTCGTATGTCTGTGTGTGTTTGTACTCACCTCTACGTAACTTAGTAATTATTGGTCCCCCCGATTTATAAAATCGGGAGACTTATGTTGTGAGGCATGTCCGTCCGTCCGTCCGGATTTTTCCCCACAACCATCCATTGAATTTCTCTGAAATTTTGCATGAAGTTGTAACTTTGGTCAGGTTAGAAAGTGACATTCTCCGATTTTTGAAAAAACATCTGGTTAGCACCCCAGGGGGTCACAAGACCCCGAAATGGCAAAAAATGACCCTTTTCTCCCATAACGTTTGATCCATCCATTCAATTTCTCTGAAACTTGGCCTAAATGTAGAGGCAATTGTTCTGGATATAAAATAAGCATCCTTGACCTCAGAAAAAATCTGGTTCGCGCCCCAAGGGGGTCAAAGGGGGTCAAAAATGCCCCAGATGGCCCAAATTTATTGTATTTTACACTCGCCACATCGAGTCACATACAGAGGGGGACCACGCACGCGCGGCTTGTTATTTTTTATTTATTATTAATCCCTTATTTATTGACATCTAAAATGTAAGAACGTAAAGTACTAAAACGAACTTGTAAAAACTCCTATAAAAGAATTACGAAATTAAATCCACCAGAATGCATTTCTGTTTCTTTATTAAAGCGTTAGCCATTTTAATCCTTTGTTAATAGTTGAATAAACAAGAAAAGAATAAATTACTTTGTGAGCCTTCGAAATTTAAAAGGGGTTGTAAGCATGAGAGTAAAAAGTAATTTCTGGTTTTAAAATTCTAGGTGAATCCTTATGTATGAAAGAAGTTCAGCCAATAAAAGTCTAAGTGAGATTAACAATTGCTTATGATGAATTATATTGCAAGAATGTATGGCTCAATTAATGTGTCCAGTTAAAGATTAAGATGGGAAATCAACAGAACTACAACCTACCTAATTCTATTTTATCATAAAATAAATAATATATTTTTATAGACATTATATGTTTGAATCTGTATGTAACTGATATATTGAGGAAATAAGATATTTAGCATGAACATTACTATGATAAGGTGCCCCTAGATTTACCCAAACATGAGAGGGATTTGGGGTTCAACACAAAAAAGTAATAATAATCGGTACCAAAAAGTTGAAAAAGAAAGACCTAAACAAGTAAATAATTATTTCTACTTCAGACTTTTCTAAATACTATCAGTTCTAAATAAAAAAGAAAACATCCACTTCTTTAATTCAAACGCTAAACCCTTAGACAAATATGTTTATTTATATATTTCGAGGGGTCGCACATCGAAGTGCTGATGAAATCAGAATAATAAAGAGAATATTTTAAAAAATATATATTTTGAAGCCTGATCAAAGCAGAAATTTGTTTTTTTTTTAATAAATTATTTATTTATCTTAAAAATGTTTTTTTTTGTTTAAACTTGAGTACGTTCGGTACAAGATACCTTCATCGGAAGCATAGTCATTTTCTTTTTTTTTCTTCTTTTTATTTCTTCCTGACTGAGACATTTTCCCAGTCAAGTTGAAATTCGTCTGATGTTGTTCACGGCAAAATTTGAAATGTCTATTATTTGTGAAGCACGATGACACGTGATTAACGTATATCGAGAGGTTGCATATCGAAGCGCTGATGAAATCAGAATAATAAAGAGAATATTAAAATAAAAATATTTTGAAGCCTGATCAACGGAGAAATTTGCTTTTTTTAAATAAATTATTTATTTATCTTATGTTTTTTCGGTAACTTAAGTTTTTTAGGTTGGCAACCATGTTGAAAAAATGATTATGTGTTCTTTTCTACGCTAGAAGTAAGGAATCATTAACGCCTGCTGGTCATGAAGTGGATTATAAGTTTACGTTAAATATATATCATACTATTATCTACTCTGAACTAAAAAAAACATTAAACAAATATTTTATCAGATATTTTTCCAGTATGCTGGCATGTAATCGCATGATAACAATAGAATTTAATTTTAAATTGTTGGTAAAAATCATTATACACATTTGCAGAAAAATATTAAAAATAGTTTTTATTCTGTAAAATAAATGAAACCAAATAAAAATTTCTAAAAGAAGATACTTAATATTATTTATTCGTTATTACTACTATTTTTACTTCGGTGAAATTTAGGATCACGAAACACCACCAGCGTTTAATCGGATTAGACAGAACATTGTCAGATAATACACGAATTATTATAAAATTAAACGCTTTCATAAAAATTACACAAATAATTAAAAAAATGTTTTTTTTTGATAATCCTAAAATTTGACCATGACGGATAATAATCTGTAAAATTCTTTTTTCTTAAGATAAAAAACTAATAATAAAATGAGAGAATTATTCATAATTTAGAATTCCGTCTTTGTTTTAGTTTCTTAAAAATGAGAAAAAGCTTTTGACCCCGTGACCTACTAATATTATACGAGGCCTTTACACGCATCATTCATAGATTTGACGAAGATCTTTTCTCCAGTATAAGTAATAAAATAAACAAGATAATGAATTTAGAATAACTAAAAGAAAGGCACATTTTTTGTTCTACATTTATATTAGGAATTATATTTTATAAGAAATAAATAAAAAAATAAACATTTCTGGTTCTATATTTATATTAGGAATTATAATTCATAAGAAATTAAAAGAAAAACATTTCTTGTTCTATATTTCTCCAGTATAAGTAATAAAATAAAAAAGATAATGAATTTAGAATAACTAAAAGAAATGCACATTTCGTGTTCTACATTTATATTAGGAATTATATTTTATAAGAAATAAATTTTAAAAATATACATTTCTTGTTCTATATTTATATTAGGAATTATATTTTATAAGAAATAAATAAAAACATTTCTTGTTCTATATTTATATTAGGAATTATATTTTATAAGAAATAAATAAAAAATAAACATTTCTTGTTCTATATTTATATTGGGAATTATATTTCATGAGAAATAAATAAAAAAATAAACATTTCTTGTTCTATATTTATATTAGGAATTATATTTTATAAGAAATAAAAAAATTCTTGTTCTATATTTATATTAGGAATTATATTTCATAAGAAATACATAAAAAAATAAACATTTTTGTTCTATATTTATATTAGGAATTATAATTTATAAGAAATAAAAAAAATTCTTGTTCTATATTTCTCCAGTATAAGTAATAAAATAAAAAAAGCTAATGAATTTAGAATAACTAAAAGAAATGCACATTTCTTGTTCTACATTTATATTAGGAATTATATTTTATAAGAAATAAATAAAATAAACATTTCTTGTTCTATATTTATATTAGGAATTATAATTTATAAGAAATAAATAAAAATAAACAGTTGCATTTTTGAATAAGTTACTTCATAACACAATTTAAAAAAATGAAGTGGTTAAAACACACTAGACAATAATTTAAGAATAACAAATTAGTAACGAAATTGACACAAAGAATTCAATTTTATACACGCGTAATTGTTTACGTGTATAAAATTGAACATTTAAATATTTACTCTGTTGCCGTCTTAACTGTGGAATAAAAAAGACTTTGTGGATATATCAGAAACATTGGGATCGAGTTTTTTGTTGGCTTGGAAGGCTGGGAGAAGGCTCCAAGTGTTTCATCGCGTTTTCTTCTCTAATCCGAATCCGTCGAGAAGATCGACGTATTGATGATGGCGCAAAATCCTATACTAACAATTTTCCGTGTGAGAAGGGAAACACTGTTAGGCCGTCAGGTGGTTTGCAGTCTCCTCTGTTTTGTTTGACACGTCCAAGGATCGCGAGGACGCCAGCGATGTCAAGGGCTCGTCAGACAACATCCTTAAGAGCGCTGTATTTACGGAATCTGTCGGCGTTCCTTCTACATGATTGGACGTCAATCGATTGACCACAATGGCATCTGTACGCGCTGCCCACTCTTGAACCTGTTCGCACGGTGACGGCAAATTTGAGGCAATAGACGTCGACGATGTTCTCGACGGCATGGCCATTAGCTATGGCAATTAGCTGCGTACCGTTGTGTGGTGAGTGTTAAGCTTGATGTCAGGCTAGACGGTAATGATCGCATGACATTCTTAGAAATTTAACTCTAGTCTTCATCCTCATCGTGCCCTGGCTCTTCTGTCTCTCTCTTTCTTTCTGCTCCGTAATGATGAGACAAACCACCCCCATGGATCATGTGGTTGAGAGTAGATTCGTATGACGATAGCACAGACAGAGAGGGCGTAGGGAGGCAATGCGACGTCGGCTATCGACCTCAGTTCGAGTTTGCTAAAAGAGATAGGAGGTTGGCTTGGCACCAGTCTATGTTGTCAAAATTGACGTTGCAAATTGCCGTTGCGATGTTTCGAATTACACCATCCAGTCCGCCCAGGTCGTCAAGAAACTAGTAACATGTTTCACTTTTGAGACGAAATAAGAGCTTCGTGATAAAGAAGCAGTTGCGCACGAAGAAGAGTGCCGGATACTTATCGATCAGTTGAAGTTTATAAGCTTTTTGTTGATATTGTTAGTTCTTCGCAATCGGTAATGTGTCATCATTATCGACAATTTTTATAGATTTAGGAGATGGTCGCGGTGAAATACTCGACCAAATATATATATATATATATATATATATATATATATATATATATATATATATATATATATATATATATATATATAAGTAAATTTCGTGTACATCAAAATCGTAGGATACATTTCAGAGGAAACATTTTTTTTTTAAATCAATGAAACGGGCGGGTGGAAAAAAGAAAATTGCTAAAATTTTCTTTAAAGCCTTATCGTCTGACCCTCTATGAGGGAACGTCAGAATGATAAATTAAAAACTAAGAAAATCGAATGAGATATGAGAGGAAAAAGATTTGTTTAAGTTGGAGAAAACGATTGAGAGAAAAAAAAGGTAAATCTTTCAACGTTATGGTGGATTTGAATCATTAAAGATCTCCAACTGATGCTTCAACATCTTTTGTCTACACAGGCTAGGTCGAGAATTGTTAATAACTAACGCCTCAATAATATTAAGATGGTAGTTCGACCTGGCACTGTGTAAAACAGAAAACCACCCATCGGAATACTTGTCAGAACAACTATTTGTACTAACCAGGTGATCACCGATGGCTAATTCCTGTGCCTGGAAGTTCCCGGATGATCTCGAAACTTTGTGTAAGCGAATATAATATATATATATATATATATATATATATATATATATATATATATATATATATATATATATCATATTACTTCCATGAATCTCTTTGTGACTTTGGGAAATCTTATATATATCTATCATATTACTTCCATGAATCTCTTTGTGACTTTGGGAAATCTTATTTTAGAATGTGGTTTGGAGAGGGGAACGCTGACATTTGGCCGATCACCTATTGTTTTGAATATGGTGATTATATCATAACGATGCTTCTTTTTTTCATTGGCTGACAGTTTACGTTAGGTTTTGATCGTCGCACGTGTGTTTGAGCGCCAAATATAATGAAAATAAGCCATCAGTCATACACTTCCGGAAGAAGACGTGCTGTTGATCCCTATGGTATACAAAACAGTACACATTAAGATATTTTTTCTCATCTAATGGTTTCAATAGTAAGTTATAGGATTCACTTGAAGAATTATAAGTTAATAATTGATCGAATAATTCTCTTTAGTTACGATATTATCCATCAAAGAAAAAAAAATTACACAGTGATATTATTTTTTCCTCTAAGAAAAAAGAAACAAAAAGAGGATGTAGTAATTTTATTTCCCATTCTATAAAAGAGTTATCTACTGCACGACTATTAAAAATGCAAAGCAAGTTTGAAAAAAATTAGCAAAATAATAAAGAAGAAAATTTGCTTCGAACAAACAGACAAAAAAGGACATGTAAAAAAAGATAGAACTTTGTCTCGAAAAAGGGAGAACACGTCACTTGTTGAACTTTATGTAAAGTAAAACAAAAAAAGAGTAACGTAAAAACTACGTTCGCTCCAATATTATTAGTGAAGAATGAAAGCAAAGTCAGTGTTTCTTCTTTTTCTTTTGTAATTGTTCATGTCATTTCTGTTTATGGACATATCTGCAGCTATTCACAGCAGCAATCGTTTGTTTCTTGATAAATAATGCATATCATGAATATTGATCTTCTCCAATTGATTAATCTATCGTTTTCGCTCCTAAAATCTCCGTAATTTTATGAATATCTAAACATTTACAGTTTCATTCTTATTAGAATCTTGTTTCATTGACAAAATTACGATAAAACACTCGAATTCTTAGCATAAACATTTCTAGAAATGGTAATACAGAGTGACCCCGTCAAAAATGCCACCCTTAGAATCGTTAACAAAATTCACAATCCTTTTTGCAACCCAACCATATTTGGCACAAATAAACTTCAGTCTATGCTTGACTTGTCCACCAAGTTTCAATCATGAATGTTCAACAGTCTGTGTTTTATCGCCGTTTAATGATAATCACACCTGAACACGACGTACAGAATTGCCAATAAGTCTGCCACACTTACCTCTTGTCACTGCCTTGATTCTGGTTGTTATGGCCTTCTTCAGTTCAGGAATAGTCTGGGTATTGTTTTGATAAACATAATCTTTGAGATAACTCGACAAATACAAATTTAGGGGGAGATCAATGTTTGGTGAGTGTGAAGTCTATTCAGGATCACACCTCTTACTGATGAAACGAAAAGAATAAATTTTACATGTAGCAAATATGGTTGAATTGTAGAAAGTATTGAGAAATTTATTAAAAAATTAATGGGTGGTATTTTGGGGAAGTCACCCTGTATGAGATTTAAGATATCGGGACATGAATACACACGAGTCATCCTTAATTTCTGAGTAGCGTCGCGTGCGCCTTCAAGTAAATGCTATTTCTTTTGAGAAGCCTCCTTCGTGACACTCACTCACATTTACGATGTGGTTCGTTTAGCAATAGAACTTTCATCATTTACTGACCACCAAAGCCACCACATTTGCGTCATGGATCTTACTCCAAGTTAATAAAGAATGGTGATGTCTACCTTCACCAATGAGTCATTATAACAGCGGGGTTCGAATCTGGATAAGTAACCTGTTGTGCAAATGCTGAACAATCACGCTCTAACGTAATGAAACAAAAGAAACCAAGATAAGCATCAAAGGTTATAGCAACGTCGAATTTCGCATGCAAATCATAAACAACATTCCAACAATTCACAAGTATCTCTCATTTCCTGCAAGAAACTCAAAGAATATGTCAGTCAATTCTTTGGTAATTAATAGAAACGATGGTGGCGTCCATTTAGGAATTCCAACGCACAATTCCAAATAAAAAAGATAACATTTATATATTGCAAGTTTGTAAAATTAGTCATACGTCGATGTTTTTTTTGTTATTATCTGAATATTATTCCTGCTTATATTATCATTATTATTATTGCTAAATGTTGTCAGGTTATCAATGGTCTCGCCTCTTCCGATTAACAGATATGCAAACTATTTTAGATGTCTGAGCATTAAATTTCCATATTTCTATAAAATTTTAACTTTAATTCTTACTTACAATGTTTAAATTTTTAATCGCAATCTTAATAAATTATGTTAGTAATAATTTTTCAATCTACCTTTACCTTTAATAACTTTTTGTTCAATTATATTTTTCTATAACTTCTAATCTATTAAAACTAGTTTTTGATTAAGCTTCTTACTAAAGTTATAATATCCAATTTCTCTACCACTGATAATAACCAATTTGAACCATAAATAACACTTCACATAGTATGTTATATATATATATATATATATATATATATATATATATATATATATATATATATATATATATATATATATATATATATATATTAAATTCCCGAAACAGTTTTTCATGGTAAACAACTGATGATCCCTTAAAATAGTGTTAGAAACTAACTAATATAATAACTGTAAAAAATAAATTGACTTACATGAGTGAATTTCCACTGGAAGACTTGAGACTATAAGTTTTTTTTTTTTTTTTTTTTTAAAATTTTTTTTTTATATAGTTTTAATGGTTGAGAAACTTCCGAGACTATATATATATATATATATATATATATATATATATATATATATATATATATATATATATATATATATATATATATATATATGTATATATATATATATATATATATATATATATATATATATATATATATGCAGGAGAGTGCGCCTCCCTTCTAATGTCTTTCATGTTATATATAAGAAAAGAAAAATGATTTTCTTCTTCCTTGTAGTGTTTCTTTCCTTGCATGTAATGTAACATACATTTTTCCAAAACTTTGAGTCCCACTATACACCCCTAACTATTGTTTTAACCCGGTCTGGATCATTTGATGTATCCAAACCCCTACTCCCCTCATTATTTCTAATTTGCTATAATAATTGGGAGTATTCAACACTATAGCGCTGATGCTGTCTGTTAGCTTTTAAATTGGTGTTTAAACCCTGTGCTGATGAAGAGAACCGATATTAATAAAAAATATATCGTCGCAGAAACAATCGTACACAAGCAGTTGTTATGTTGAATTCTTGGAGCGCCAATAAATGATCACGCAATAAAGTTTACACAAGATCTATGTTTATATATATATATATATATATATATATATATATATATATACATAAGTCAGGTTCATATTATATTCCAATAACCATGTTTTTATTTTATTATTTTTATTTTTTCACATTTCCACAAAACATAACATTTTTGTGAGATATATTTTTTACGGACCATTTCATTTGTCTTGTGCCAAACAATATTTGTATCTTAATATCGTCTCTGCAACATTACAAAATCATTATATATATATATATATATATATATATATATATATATATATAATTAATCAAGTTCAGACGTATTTAGAATATAAACTTTAAACTGTCTTTATGAGACACGGGAACCAATGGTCGCTTGTCGCTTAACTGTTGAGGGGCTTGATTCATGAAAAGTTGTAAAATTAAGGACTTACCTTACCACTAACCCTAAATCGAGGCTTGCCGCTAGGACGTAGAGCTAGTTGTAGGATAAGTCATTTTTGTTTCAAATTTTAAAGGATTTACCAAACAGCTAAGCGACAAGCGGCCACTTTTTTCTCGTGTGTGTAAAGACTGCTTTGGTCCAGGACTAAGTAACATGAAGTGACTAGCCAATTCATGGTGGACATGTATGCAAAAATAGAAACGGAAAGGTTAGGCTTCATACGAAGAAATCAAAAACAATTACGGGTGGAAGAATATATACACCTGCGAGATGCCATAAATTCTGATGGTGACCACAGAAATATTGGACAGCCAATTATCTTGCCTTCCAGCTATACAGGAGGACCCCGATATATGTATCAACGGACTCAGGATGCAATGGCTTATATAAGAAAATTTGGACGATCAGATCTTTTCATTACATTCACCTGTAATCCAAAATGGCCTGAAATCGCAAATGAACTTTTCCCCCATCAAACTGCCAAGGATCGCCATGATTTGATTGCTCGGGTGTTCCATGAAAAGCTAAAGAAACTCATCTGGCTTCTGAAAGAAGGAAGAATCTTTGGTGACCTAAATGCCTGCATGACGACAATTGAGTGGCAAAAGAGAGGACTTCCTCACTCTCACACACTAATTTGGTGCAAAGTCAACATAAGAGGAGATGATATAGACAACATAATTTCTGCTGAAATTCCAAATGAAAATGACGACCCAGACCTCTTTGCAATCGTCAAAACCCAACTTATTCATGGCCCATGTGGAATAATTAATCCAGCATCACCCTGTATGCAGGATCGAAAATGCTCTAAAAGATATCCAAAGGCTTTTATTGAGGAAACGCAGACTGACAACAACGGATATCCTCTGTATCGCAGGCGGACACCAGAAAATGGAGGCAACTCAACAACCTTAGTTGTTAGAGGAGAAGTTATTACTGTGGACAATCGATGGGTAGTGCCATATAATAGTTTGTTATGTAAAATCCTGAAGGCACACATTAATGTGGAATATTGCAGCTCTGTTAAAGCGCTCAAATACATAACAAAATATATCAACAAGGGTAGTGATATGGCAACTTTTGCTATTGGTGATGAAGCTGCACGAGATGAAATCAAAGTTTATCAGACAGGCCGATACATCTCCAGTAATGAAGCAATATGGCGTATCTTTGGATTTGAAATACACCAACGGTTTCCAACCGTTGTAAATTTGGCAGTACATCTAGAGAATGGACAAAGAGTGTATTTCAATGAGCGGACGGTACATAATTTAGCAGAGACACTACCAGAGACTACCCTCACTGCATTTTTTAAGCTCTGCCAGGAAGATGATTTTGCAAGATCACTGATGTATGTACAAATTCCAACATATTATACCTGGAGTAAGCAAAAAAAATGGGTTCGACGTAAGCAGGGACAAACTGTTCCAGGACATGACATTAAATCATCTGATGCTATTGGCCGTGCTTACATTGTGCACCCCAATAACAGGGAGTGTTTCTACTTACGGCTGCTTCTCCACACTGTTCATGGACCAACATCATTTGAGGATCTTCGACGCTTTGACGGAGTACTGTCTACAACCTACCAAGAAGCTTGTGGATTGCATGGCCTGTTGAAAGATGATGAACACTGGAAAAATACCCTAGAAGAAGCATCTGTTTCACGAGTAGCCAGTCAGATAAGACAGTTGTTTGCGATTATGCTCACAGCCTGTGAGATTGATCAACCAAATATTCTCTGGGATCAATTCAAAAATGATATGTCCGAAGACTTTCTCCATCGAGTTAGACTACAACATGATGATATGTCAATTACATTTTCCCCAGAAATTTATAACCTTTCTCTCACTGACCTATCCTGTCGAGTCCAATCTCTTAATCGGACACTAACTAATTGTGGAATGCCAGAGCCTGATGGAATAATGAATGTAAATTATAGAATACAGCAGGAAACCTCTTATGATTCTCATGCATGTGATGAATTCATCAAGGAAAATGAACCGCGACTTGTGGATGACCAGAGGAGTATTTATCACAGCATCTTGGAAAGCATCACTCATCACAAAGGACAGACATTCTTTATTGATGCTCCGGGTGGAACAGGCAAAACTTTCCTCTTAAACCTGCTGCTTGCAAAAGTTCGCCACACAAAGAATATTGCCCTTGCAGTGGCATCAAGTGGGATTGCAGCAACACTTCTTGATGGTGGTAGAACTGCTCACTCTATGTTTTCCCTGCCACTAGACCTCACACGACAGGAAAAACCAATGTGCAACATTAAAAAAAATTCAGCCAAGGCCAAACTCTTACAAATGCGTAAACTAATAATCTGGGATGAAGCAACAATGAGCCATAAAAGAGCAATGGAAGCGTTAGATCTGACGCTACAGGATTTAAAAGACAGCACAAGAATAATGGGAGGAATCACATTGGTCTTTGCTGGGGATTTCAGACAAACCCTTCCTATTATAACTGGTGGAACTAGAGCTGATCAGATCAATGCATGTCTAAAAAAATCCTACCTATGGCATCACATTAAGAAAATGAGTCTGACCCTTAATATGCGAGTGCATTTACATGCTGATAATGCTGTTGGTGAATTTGCCACACAACTTTTACAAGTGGGGAATGGACTCCTAGAAAGGGACTCCAATAACCAAGTTAAGTTGCCCTTTCAAACAATTGAAACAGAACAAAAAATGATTGCTAGAATATTTCCAGATATTCATAACCAGCACACCAATAACAACTGGCTCTGTGATCGAGCGCTTTTAGCACCAACAAATGACTGTGTGAAAGACATGAATATGAAACTTCTGAATATGATGGCCGGAGAAAACAAGTCATATTATTCTGTTGATACTGTTTGTTCTCAGGAAGAAACCGTTAACTATCCCACTGAGTTCCTTAACAGTCTTGAACCACCAGGAACACCTCCACATACCCTGTTACTGAAGCTGGGCGCACCAATCATTCTGCTTCGTAACCTGGATCCACCTAAACTGTGCAATGGCACAAGGCTCATTGTAAAATGTATGATGCAACATGTCCTGGAAGCAACAATAATGTCAGGAACATATGCAGGGGAAAACTGCTTCTTACCAAGAATACCAATGAGACCGACAGACTTGCCATTTGAATTTGAAAGGATTCAATTTCCCGTCAGACTCAGCTTTGCCATGACCATTAACAAAGCACAAGGCCAATCACTTAAATTTGTTGGACTAAATCTGTCAAACCCTGTCTTCTCACATGGGCAGCTATATGTTGGTCTATCAAGAGTTGGAAGCCCTGATGGTCTCTTCATTCTGGCACCAGACGGAAAAACCAACAACATTGTCTACTCTGAAGCATTAACATGAAAGTCTAAGCAGACACATTTATGACAAAAATTGCTTACAGAAAATTCCGACTCAACCACTTTTTCAGTGATGGAAGAACTTACATTTCGACAAGATATTTGAAGTGCTTCGTTCAGTCCACTAGATATTGGATGGAATACAAGTACCTTAGTTCAGCAGTTTTTATGGTAAGTTTTTATATCCATTTTTCTACGTTACATAAGTTTTCATTAAGCAAATAGCATTTTCACTAAGTCGAGGACGTATTTTATATTACATTGCTTTGTGTTCTTCACTTCCTTATTATGTTTGGCAATAACCTTTCATGCATTGCATTAATACGGTTCCGATTTCATTTTTTCTTTTTTTTTTTTTCAGTTTCTGTCTGCTTGAAAATGCCATCCAACCATATCCCAATAGTAATACAAAATCCTGTCACTTCAACGATATACGGCAACGATAGGATTTTCCAAGGTTTGTCATCTCAGTCAATTAGAAAAGATTTATCTATGTTTTATGGCTAATAACTCGTATCATTTGGATCAAATTTCATTTTTTTTTTTTTCAGTTTCTGTCTGCTTGAAAATGCCATCCAACCATATCCCAATAGTAATACAAAATCCTGTCACTTCAACGATATACGGCAACGATAGGATTTTCCAAGGTTTGTAATCTCAGTCAATTAGAAAAGATTTATCTATGTTTTATGGCTAATAACTCGTATCATTTGGATCAAATTTCATTTTTTTTTTTCAGTTTCTGTCTGCTTGAAAATGCCATCCAACCATATCCCAATAGTAATACAAAATCCTGTCACTTCAACGATATACGGCAACGATAGGATTTTCCCAGGTTTGTCATCTCAGTCAATTAGAAAAGATTTATCTATGTTTTATGGCTAATAACTCGTATCATTTGGATCAAATTTCATTTTTTTTTTTTTCAGTTTCTGTCTGCTTGAAAATGCCATCCAACCATATCCCAATAGTAATACAAAATCCTGTCACTTCAACGATATACGGCAACGATAGGATTTTCCAAGGTTTGTAATCTCAGTCAATTAGAAAAGATTTATCTATGTTTTATGGCTAATAACTCGTATCATTTGGATCAAATTTCATTTTTTTTTTTTCAGTTTCTGTCTGCTTGAAAATGCCATCCAACCATATCCCAATAGTAATACAAAATCCTGTCACTTCAACGATATACGGCAACGATAGGATTTTCCAAGGTTTGTAATCTCAGTCAATTAGAAAAGATTTATCTATGTTTTATGGCTAATAACTCGTATCATTTGGATCAAATTTCATTTTTTTTTTTTCAGTTTCTGTCTGCTTGAAAATGCCATCCAACCATATCCCAATAGTAATACAAAATCCTGTCACTTCAACGATATACGGCAACGATAGGATTTTCTAAGGTTTGTAATCTCAGTCAATTAGAAAAGATTTATCTATGTTTTATGGCTAATAACTCGTATCATTTGGATCAAATTTCATTTTTTTTTTCAGTTTCTGTCTGCTTGAAAATGCCATCCAACCATATCCCAATAGTAATACAAAATCCTGTCACTTCAACGATATACGGCAACGATAGGATTTTCCAAGGTTTGTAATCTCAGTCAATTAGAAAAGATTAATCTATGTTTTATGGCTAATAACTCGTATCATTTGGATCAAATTTCATTTTTTTTTTTCAGTTTCTGTCTGCTTGAAAATGCCATCCAACCATATCCCAATAGTAATACAAAATCCTGTCACTTCAACGATATACGGCAACGATAGGATTTTCCAAGGTTTGTAATCTCAGTCAATTAGAAAAGATTAATCTATGTTTTATGGCTAATAACTCGTATCATTTGGATCAAATTTCATTTTTTTTTTCAGTTTCTGTCTGCTTGAAAATGCCATCCAACCATATCCCAATAGTAATACAAAATCCTGTCACTTCAACGATATACGGCAACGATAGGATTTTCCAAGGTTTGTCATCTCAGTCAATTAGAAAAGATTTATCTATGTTTTATGGCTAATAACTCGTATCATTTGGATCAAATTTCATTTTTTTTTTTTCAGTTTCTGTCTGCTTGAAAATGCCATCCAACCATATCCCAATAGTAATACAAAATCCTGTCACTTCAACGATATACGGCAACGATAGGATTTTCCAAGGTTTGTAATCTCAGTCAATTAGAAAAGATTTATCTATGTTTTATGGCTAATAACTCGTATCATTTGGATCAAATTTCATTTTTTTTTTTTCAGTTTCTGTCTGCTTGAAAATGCCATCCAACCATATCCCAATAGTAATACAAAATCCTGTCACTTCAACGATATACGGCAACGATAGGATTTTCCAAGGTTTGTAATCTCAGTCAATTAGAAAAGATTTATCTATGTTTTATGGCTAATAACTCGTATCATTTGGATCAAATTTCATTTTTTTTTTTTTTCAGTTTCTGTCTGCTTGAAAATGCCATCCAACCATATCCCAATAGTAATACAAAATCCTGTCACTTCAACGATATACGGCAACGATAGGATTTTCCAAGGTTTGTAATCTCAGTCAATTAGAAAAGATTTATCTATGTTTTATGGCTAATAACTCGTATCATTTGGATCAAATTTCATTTTTTTTTTTCAGTTTCTGTCTGCTTGAAAATGCCATCCAACCATATCCCAATAGTAATACAAAATCCTGTCACTTCAACGATATACGGCAACGATAGGATTTTCCAAGGTTTGTAATCTCAGTCAATTAGAAAAGATTTATCTATGTTTTATGGCTAATAACTCGTATCATTTGGATCAAATTTCATTTTCTTTTTTTTCAGTTTCTGTCTGCTTGAAAATGCCATCCAACCATATCCCAATAGTAATACAAAATCCTGTCACTTCAACGATATACGGCAACGATAGGATTTTCCAAGGTTTGTAATCTCAGTCAATTAGAAAAGATTTATCTATGTTTTATGGCTAATAACTCGTATCATTTGGATCAAATTTCATTTTTTTTTTTTCAGTTTCTGTCTGCTTGAAAATGCCATCCAACCATATCCCAATAGTAATACAAAATCCTGTCACTTCAACGATATACGGCAACGATAGGATTTTCCAAGGTTTGTAATCTCAGTCAATTAGAAAAGATTTATCTATGTTTTATGGCTAATAACTCGTATCATTTAGATCAAATTTCATTTTTTTTTTTTCAGTTTCTGTCTGCTTGAAAATGCCATCCAACCATATCCCAATAGTAATACAAAATCCTGTCACTTCAACGATATACGGCAACGATAGGATTTTCCAAGGTTTGTAATCTCAGTCAATTAGAAAAGATTTATCTATGTTTTATGGCTAATAACTCGTATCATTTGGATCAAATTTCATTTTTTTTATTTCAGTTTCTGTCTGCTTGAAAATGCCATCCAACCATATCCCAATAGTAATACAAAATCCTGTCACTTCAACGATATACGGCAACGATAGGATTTTCCAAGGTTTGTAATCTCAGTCAATTAGAAAAGATTAATCTATGTTTTATGGCTAATAACTCGTATCATTTGGATCAAATTTCATTTTTTTTTTTTCAGTTTCTGTCTGCTTGAAAATGCCATCCAACCATATCCCAATAGTAATACAAAATCCTGTCACTTCAACGATATACGGCAACGATAGGATTTTCCAAGGTTTGTAATCTCAGTCAATTAGAAAAGATTTATCTATGTTTTATGGCTAATAACTCGTATCATTTGGATCAAATTTCATTTTTTTTTTTTTTCAGTTTCTGTCTGCTTGAAAATGCCATCCAACCATATCCCAATAGTAATACAAAATCCTGTCACTTCAACGATATACGGCAACGATAGGATTTTCCAAGGTTTGTCATCTCAGTCAATTAGAAAAGATTTATCTATGTTTTATGGCTAATAACTCGTATCATTTGGATCAAATTTCATTTTTTTTTTTTCAGTTTCTGTCTGCTTGAAAATGCCATCCAACCATATCCTAATAGTAATACAAAATCCTGTCACTTCAACGATATACGGCAACGATAGGATTTTCCAAGGTTTGTAATCTCAGTCAATTAGAAAAGATTTATCTATGTTTTATGGCTAATAACTCGTATCATTTGGATCAAATTTCATTTTTTTTTTTTTCAGTTTCTGTCTGCTTGAAAATGCCATCCAACCATATCCCAATAGTAATACAAAATCCTGTCACTTCAACGATATACGGCAACGATAGGATTTTCCAAGGTTTGTAATCTCAGTCAATTAGAAAAGATTTATCTATGTTTTATGGCTAATAACTCGTATCATTTGGATCAAATTTCATTTTTTTCTTTTTCAGTTTCTGTCTGCTTGAAAATGCCATCCAACCATATCCCAATAGTAATACAAAATCCTGTCACTTCAACGATATACGGCAACGATAGGATTTTCCAAGGTTTGTAATCTCAGTCAATTAGAAAAGATTTATCTATGTTTTATGGCTAATAACTCGTATCATTTGGATCAAATTTCATTTTTTTTTTTTTCAGTTTCTGTCTGCTTGAAAATGCCATCCAACCATATCCCAATAGTAATACAAAATCCTGTCACTTCAACGATATACGGCAACGATAGGATTTTCCAAGGTTTGTCATCTCAGTCAATTAGAAAAGATTTATCTATGTTTTATGGCTAATAACTCGTATCATTTGGATCAAATTTCATTTTTTTTTTTCAGTTTCTGTCTGCTTGAAAATGCCATCCAACCATATCCCAATAGTAATACAAAATCCTGTCACTTCAACGATATACGGCAACGATAGGATTTTCCAAGGTTTGTAATCTCAGTCAATTAGAAAAGATTTATCTATGTTTTATGGCTAATAACTCGTATCATTTGGATCAAATTTCATTTTTTTTTTTCAGTTTCTGTCTGCTTGAAAATGCCATCCAACCATATCCCAATAGTAATACAAAATCCTGTCACTTCAACGATATACGGCAACGATAGGATTTTCCAAGGTTTGTAATCTCAGTCAATTAGAAAAGATTTATCTATGTTTTATGGCTAATAACTCGTATCATTTGGATCAAATTTCATTTTTTTTTTTTCAGTTTCTGTCTGCTTGAAAATGCCATCCAACCATATCCCAATAGTAATACAAAATCCTGTCACTTCAACGATATACGGCAACGATAGGATTTTCCAAGGTTTGTAATCTCAGTCAATTAGAAAAGATTTATCTATGTTTTATGGCTAATAACTCGTATCATTTGGATCAAATTTCATTTTTTTTTTTTTCAGTTTCTGTCTGCTTGAAAATGCCATCCAACCATATCTCAATAGTAATACAAAATCCTGTCACTTCAACGATATACGGCAACGATAGGATTTTCCAAGGTTTGTAATGTCAGTCAATTAGAAAAGATTTATCTATGTTTTATGGCTAATAACTCGTATCATTTGGATCAAATTTCATTTTTTTTTTTCAGTTTCTGTCTGCTTGAAAATGCCATCCAACCATATCCCAATAGTAATACAAAATCCTGTCACTTCAACGATATACGGCAACGATAGGATTTTCTAAGGTTTGTAATCTCAGTCAATTAGAAAAGATTTATCTATGTTTTATGGCTAATAACTCGTATCATTTGGATCAAATTTCATTTTTTTAATTTCAGTTTCTGTCTGCTTGAAAATGCCATCCAACCATATCCCAATAGTAATACAAAATCCTGTCACTTCAACGATATACGGCAACGATAGGATTTTCCAAGGTTTGTAATCTCAGTCAATTAGAAAAGATTAATCTATGTTTTATGGCTAATAACTCGTATCATTTGGATCAAATTTCATTTTTTTTTTCAGTTTCTGTCTGCTTGAAAATGCCATCCAACCATATCCCAATAGTAATACAAAATCCTGTCACTTCAACGATATACGGCAACGATAGGATTTTCCAAGGTTTGTAATCTCAGTCAATTAGAAAAGATTTATCTATGTTTTATGGCTAATAACTCGTATCATTTGGATCAAATTTCATTTTTTTTTTTTTTCAGTTTCTGTCTGCTTGAAAATGCCATCCAACCATATCCCAATAGTAATACAAAATCCTGTCACTTCAACGATATACGGCAACGATAGGATTTTCCAAGGTTTGTCATCTCAGTCAATTAGAAAAGATTTATCTATGTTTTATGGCTAATAACTCGTATCATTTGGATCAAATTTCATTTTTTTTTCAGTTTCTGTCTGCTTGAAAATGCCATCTAACCACATCTCAATAGTAATACAGAATCCTGTCACTTCAACGATATACGGCAACGATAGGATTTTCCAAGGTTTGTCATCTCAGTCAATTAGAAAAGATCTGTATCTTTTCACACAGTTGATAAGCATCTTGAAATTGCATTTATCTATGTTTTATGGCTAATAACTTGTATCATTTGGATTCAATTTTTTGTTTGTTTCAGTTTCTGTCTGCTTCACAATATCTGAAAGGCCACCAGTCAAACCCCGGTAATATATCTCCATCAATACAGAGCATCAACAATTTAAAGCAGATATAATTTTTGCATGGGAAGTCATGTTTGTCACTACAAAACACGATTTCATAAGCATCATGGTATGTTACGTTTCTCACTACTAACCCCATCTCACTTTGTATTATTTGGTGGACTTGACATTGAGAATACTATCCGTTTAATACAAGCCTCCTTTTTCTTTTTCAGTGTGTCATTGCTTAACAGACCAAGACCAGCAGGACCTTTTAACCAAGTGCAAAAATACCACATGACTTTTGTTTGAGTTCGAATCTGTCAGATAAGTATCACTGATCATCACAAATGAACAACTAATTTTCTGCAATAGCATTGTGTACCACATTTCTGAAGAATAAAGTATTTTATACTTTTGCTTTTAGGGTGGTACAGGTGATCCGGGGAGTGATTTTTCAAAATAAGCAAGGGTAGTTTTTTGGAATAGGTATCCATGAATATGTCAGTACTTATGTTATTAATTCCAAGTTTTACTGAACATTCCCTACAAGCTAACCTTAATGTACTTCACCAAACAATTTACACACTATTAACCAAACGTTTTATTGCTTTTTCCTCTAACCCTAATCCTAAACTAACAATTACTTTTATTTTGCACTTTCAGTTTTGTTTGGTTGGTATTGTGTAGATTCAGTTCGTAGTCAGAACTGCTTACATCACAAGTACGTAATGACTCAATATTACTTTCACGAGCAGACAATCTCACAACTTTTTTATATGATTAAACAATCTAAGTCAGACATTGCATCTTTTCATGATGGTGGCCTATGAAGTAGTGTATTTACAAATGTAAAAGCTATTTCTTTTATATGTAACTCATTTTTTCCTACTTTTTCAGTTCACATTGATTTAACATACACTAAGATTTCAACACTAATGCCATCCTAAGTAGCCAATCTATGAATCAACATTTTACAGCATATATAGGAATTGGTATGTTTTGTTTGTTACTACAAAACAATTCCATCATATGAGTCGATTCACAAATAACAAAAGATATCTGTTTCATACATTACTCAGTTTTTTCTTCCTTTTTCAGTTCTCAATGAATTAACAGAAAGGAAGCCCTCAGCACAAATTTTCACTCGAGTAGCCAATCTCATCACTTGCGTATATGATTCAACAATTTTATGATGGTAGGTTATATCT
>OY744523.1:24434473-24549473 GCA_963556195.1 Sepiola atlantica | reverse complement strand
CAAGATGAAAAATGAAGAAAAAAGAGGAAAGTAATAAGAAAAAAACAAAACAAAAAACTCTCGTAATCACCGCTATTTGGATAGCACAACATTTGGTTGGTTTAGTGCAAAAACTAACAAAAGGATTTTGAAATATTTACGAAAATATTTGGACCCTTTGGCGTTATTTTCATCAACCGGGGTGATGGAGTAGGGGAAAGTCAGAGAGTTGATATGTTCAACAATATTTATGTAAATAATTATTTATTGTAACTATTGGTGGATTTTGGAAAAACAAACAAATAAAATATCTTTAGATATTCATAAAAAATTGCATTTTTTTCCCAATTTGTGAGCATTATTAGACTTAGAAGTTTCGTGTGGTCGCCAATAATTGAAACATACGAATAACAATTAATCCCAAATTTGTGGTGATGTGTGGGATAAACTAAGCCATGTTATTTGAAAAAATTGTGAAAAATTGCATTTTTTGTTCACTTGAGGGATAAGTTCAGGCCTCGACCCCCTATCGGACCAAACGATAATTTTTTTTGTGATAATCAGTAATTGAATTAAATAAACAATGATGAATCAATTTTTGCTAGATTTTAAACAAAATTTTATGATTTAATCCCGGATCTTTTCCATTTAATACCGACTTCTAATGGACATTTTGTTATGGCCAACGTTATTTATCCTGCATCTTATTTATTTATTATTTATTTTTCGTATTGCAACCCGGACTTAGAATTATTCATCCTCAATCTTTATTTATTTATTTATTTATTTATTAATTATTTCAATTTATTTTTCTTATTGACACCAAAACTTAGGGTTAGGGAAGGGTATGCGCTTTTTATGACTTTTAACATGGACCTTTTCATGACTTTTAACATGGACATTTTTATGACTTTTGACATGGACCTTTTTATGACTTTAACATGGGCCTTTTCTGGCTTTTAACATGGACCTTTTCATGACTTTTAACATGGACCTTTTCATGACTTTTAACATGGACCTTTTCATGACTTTTAACATGGACCTTTTTATAACTTTTAACATGGACTTTTTCATGACTTTTAACATGGACTTTTTTATGACTTTTAACATGGACCTTTTTATGACTTTTAACATGGACCTTTTTATGACTTTTAACAGGACTTTTTCATGACTTTTAACATGGACCTTTTTATGACCTTTAACATGGACCTTGTTATGACTTTTAACATGGAACTTTTTATGACTTTTAGCATGGACCTTTTTATGACTTTTGACATGGACTTTTTCATGACTTTTAACATGGACCCTTTTATGACCTTTAACATGGACATTGTTATGACTTTTAACATGGAACTTTTTATGACTTTTAGCATGGACCTTTTCATGACTTTTAACATGGACCTTTTTATGACTTTCAACATGGACCTTTTTATGACTTTTAACATGGACTGTTTCATAACTATTAACGTGGACCTTTTTATGCTAAAGTTTTTTCAAGAACATTAACTATACAATAAATGTTTCAGGACCGTTAAACCTCAACTTCTTCATATAAATGCAATTAAATAAAATCATAAAAACTACACACCCTTCCATAACCTTACCACTCACTCAAAGTCCAGGTGGCAATACGAAAATTAATTAAAATAATAAATCAATAAAAAAGATTGAGGTGAATGATCTTGAACATAACAAAATTTCCATTAATGGCGGGCATTAAACAGAGAAGATCCGTAATAAAAAAAAATGATTTCAAATATCGAGTTTTCTTTGTTTCACCAGTAAATGCCTCATGTAAAAAAAAAACACTGATCCCAAATTTGGGTGGATTTTGTGAAAATATTAATGATGGATATTTCATTTAATTGCCACAAAATTGCGATATTTTCTAGATTGGTGTGTTGTGGCATTTCTGTACTCTGGAGGGACACACCGATGTTTTAATAGGATTGTCAAGACTTGAATAACGTAAACAACTGTTAATCCTATATTTTAGTGAATGATGGGAATTGTTATAGGAAGCAGCAGCAGCAGCAGCAGCAGCAGCGATATAACAAAACCTCAATCAGCAGTTTCTTTCAGTCAATTACAGGCGCAAAAATATTCACCTCCAAACTTCGAGCGTAATATAAAAACCCAAACACACAGCTTCCTTGCACTTTCCCCGTTTTCCTTTCAGACTCGACACACTTGAGTACGTCACAATTCCAGTCCAGGCCCAGAATTCCCAAACACCGTGACAACACATATACGCTTCCACTTGCAAACTCATAATCAACTAACTTGATGCAAAATTTCGTGCAATACTAATGAACAGTTTTTGAGAAAATCCGAAGACAAACGAGAAAAATACCCAACTAATTTTAGACAGTGACAAAAAATATAAATTGTTTCCGTTTAATGACGAATACCAAAATAATAAAAAAAGACAAAGACGAGACAAAGAAATAAACAAAAAACAATAAATTAAATACATAAAAGTTAAAAAGGGAACGTGAACAACAAAAGAAAAAGGGAAGATTGGAAAAACGAAACGCGATAAAAAAACATAAAGAGAAAAGAAAGACATCTTATATATAAAATAGAGTAATTTTTTCCCTCCAAGTTTGACTGAAATATATTTAATAACCAAAGGAAAATAAAAAGAATCTAAACAAATCTGTTTTATACATGATTTAAGCCAATTATTGACGATTGAATGAACAAAAGTTAATTTCACTCAATTTTTCCGATTTTAATATTTAGTCCTAATAAAGAAAAAAATAAAGATTGAATGAAGACTGTAAGAAAAACGTAAGGATCAAATAATAAGAAATTAAAAGTATTTTGAGAAAAAAAAGAATGAAACGAGAGAGAGATAGATAGATAGATAGATAGATAGATAGATAGATAGATAGATAGATAGATAGATAGAGCGAAAGAGAGAGAGAGAGAGAGAGAGAGAGAGAGAGAAAGAGAGGGAGTGAACAAAAACAAATACAATGAATTTAATAACCAGCGAAAAGCCGTAACAAAAACAAAGGAAACACAAATGATAGATGAAAAGAATGACGGAGCTATAATTAGTGGAAGAAAGTAAATAAATAAAAGTGTGTGTGGGGGGTGGGTGGGTGGAGGAACTACTGAGGGAAATAATAAAAGAAAGAAAATAGGTAACATATGAAACTAAGAGAGCGGGAAAGACAGACAGAAAGAGCACGAGAGAAGATAAGTTAAGCATTAGAGAGGAGTCATGAAAATAAAAGGATTTAAAATGCAGAAGCTACGCACACAGACATACACACACACACACGCAGATATATGTACAGAAAGAGATAGAGAGAAATATATATATAGAGAGAGATAGAGAGTGTGAGAGAGAGAGAGAGAGGTAGGGTGAGGGAGAGGAAATATTTAGGTTAAAAATAAAGAGAGCTGTAGGCAAAGAGAAAGAAAAATAGTAAAACATGTATTCAACGGGAAAGGAAATGCAGAACTTCCTCGTAAAGCGATATGGTGTGTGCAGTTAATCCGAATTTGTTGTCTAAAATACCCCGGAGTGCACCTCGCCCCCACCCGCAGACGAAGGCCACCTGCTTGATGGCACGTATACAATAATCCCCTACTGTGGATTGTTTACAGCATTCATTTATTTATATCTATAGACTACAAAAACACTGTGGATTTTGCTTACTTGCATTCTTTTTTTGCGCGTATGCTCGCATGCTTGCTTGTCTTCGTGCACAGTGGATAACGTCATCAAACTGATGACGCCATGAAATGATGACTTCACTAAATGATGATCTCATCCATATAAACGGAGATGCGGATAGCTGGCATAGTAGATGACGTCACAACATGATGACGTCACACATAAAAGCGGTGAGACATCGTAGACGAACGGTGACCCAAAGGGTCGTGACGTCCATTAGACGAATTCCCTACACTGGCCGTTTAGTATACTCATTCATTCATTTCGTATGAATCAGACGATTCTATTGTTGGCATTAGTTTCCCAATATCTATCTCGCCAGAAAGACATCAGGTACTCACGAAAGAGACCACGTGAAGGTTGCCAACATCCTAAGTGAAAGTGCTTCTGTTGAACGAACTGAATTCGAACTTGGCACACCCAGGTTGTCAGTCCTTGTCGTTACACACTTAATCACCGTTACCTCCTGTTTAATACACTGCTAAAACTCTGTGGATCTTGTTTGTTATTTTGTTTGTCGTCATCGTTTTGTAACGTCATCCATTAAAACAGAGGTCGGAATAACCGTTCGGAGTGGATGGCGTCACTAAAGGATGACGTAAGCACATTTAAACAGCGATTGCGGATAACCGAGCGCAGTGGATGACGCAACAAAATGATGTTGTCACAAAATGATTACTCCATCTATCTAACAACAGAAAGAAAGGGGGAGAGGTTATTTATCCCGTTTTATCTAGAAAAACCGTGACCCTTTGGGTCACGGGTCGTCTATTAAACAAACATGTCTAGTATAATATTAAAAGTATAAGAGACGTGTATTTTTGTTTGAAAGAAAAATCTGTAACTTGGAATTTCCAAATATTTATGAAAACATTTTGGAATTTCTAAATGTTTAATATAGTATATATCGCGATGGAATCAGTTATCAAAAAAAACAGGGGTTTATACCCCGCCTAATAAACCGGTATCGTCCGGGCCTTTGGGTCTGGATTTACGCCGGTCTATTGGGGGTTGTCGGTCCTGTGCAGTTCTAGGAGATGCACCCTCCCAGGCTTTGCCTCCCCTTTTTGGGAGGAGTAAGTTTATTGCTTACTGTCTGAGGCGCCCCTACCGGGGAATGCCGACGGGGCTGCCCAGGCAATTTTTAAACAGTCAGAGTGCTCAAATTCTCGAGCGCTAGTTCTTTTCCACTTTCCCGACCTTGTGTCACATCTTACCTTGTGGGAGGAAGATAAATAGAACGGCTGTTTTATATGTAGCATTTGTTTATGAAGCTATATCGGTCATTCAAATAGGGGGAATCTCCTGTAACTTTATGTATACAATATTAAACATTGAAGCTATGATTGGGTGTGTTTTTAGGGAGGGAATAAATGCAAATGATAATTGCTACATAAATGAAAATAATAATAAAAGAAATTGCTACGGAAGTTTTTTTTTTTTGTGTGTGTGAATTGTGGGTGTGGGTTGACCAAACCGTAATCAAATATTTTCTCCAAAATATATTTAAAAAAAAATAATGGAAGCAAACAATGTTAATTGAAACTCAGCTGATTTTTTTATTGCGGGGGGGGGGGGGGGTAGATTTAAAAAAAAAAAGAACAGAATTTGCTAGGCAAATTAATTAATGGTTAAGGTACAGAATTATTAACAAAGCCGCCCCCTCCTCTCTCCTCATGTTAAGAATGGGTTTCTAAATAATAACGTTATTATTTAGAAACCCATTCTTAACATAAGGAGGGAGGAGATTTGTTAACTATTCTGTTCTATACGTCTTAAGTAATTAAGTGATATGTAAGTATTTATCGAAGAGGAGGTCGTAATTGATATATGCACAAGTGGTTTATTGTTTTTTTTTCTTCTGATATCCATGAACACGTGATATGAGTGGGGTTGGGGAGGGGCACACATATTTGTTGGTTATTTTACTTACCTTCACACGGCCTGTCACGGTGATATCACGCCGTTTTTTATGAAAGGTGGCGTTTGCCAAAACCGCGGGATCACGTGAAAGGGATAAGTACAAGGCAAGGAAAAGAAACAAAGTAAAACAGTTCAGAGTGAATCCAAAACAGAAAATTAGTCTAGCGATAGAATAATAATAATAAAAAAAAAAACGCAGGCAAAACCAAATCAAAGAAAATAAAACAAAGCAATAACAACAAAAAAAGAACACAAAAAGTAAAAAAAAGAAAAAAAGAAAAAGAAAAAAAGAAAAAAACTGAAAAACAGTCAACAACAATTCCGAATCTGAAGTTGTCGTTTGCAACGTTGAAATTGATAGCAGGTGTTGATTATGAAGGGTGGAGAGTAACCTGTTGAGCAATCCAGCCGATAGATCGTTGACTTGAGTGAGAGGAGGAGGAGGAGGAGGAGTGATTGGAACATGGTGGTTTACTTTGGTACAAAGATCCATATAAGTTGTTATTCATGACTAATTGTAACTATTCAACGTTGCCCGGGAGTCTTTTTGCTTTCATTCTTGTTTCGCTTTAAAAAAAATAACTTTGGAAAATAAATTTTTTAAAATTGAGATTTTAAGACGTAAAAAGTTGTGAAAAACGGACTATGGTAAAAGATGAACAAGACTGATCCCCCGTCTTAAAATCTCAATTTTAAAAAGTTTATTTCCAAAAACCCCGGAATTCTTTCGCGACATGATAGGTAATTGTAAGCAGAAGAATAATTTTAAAAATTTGAGATGGTCATAAAGAGGGGGATCAGTCTATGTTGAATTTACATTGAAAACTGATCCCCGTCTTAAAATCTCAATTTTTAAAAATTTATTTCCAAAAACCCCGGAATTCTCTATTGACATGATAGATAATTGTACACGGAAAAAGATTTTTTTAAAAATTGAGATGGTCAAAAAGAGGGGGATCAGTCTACGTTGAATTAACATTGGAAACTGATCCCCCCTCCTAAAATGTAAAATATTTGAATTTTTTTTCCAAAAATCCCGGAATTCTCTAGCAGCCTGATAGGTAAGTGTACACCGGAAAAATAAAAAAATAAAGGTCAGTAAAAAGTTGTGAAAAACGGACTGTGGGAAAAGACGTACATGTGCCCTTTTTTCAGCTATAAACAGAAGATTAAACTGAATGATTTATAAACGAATACACGGAAATGCATTCTGGTGGATTTAATTTCGTAATTATATATTTTTTTAAAATAGAATTTTTAAAAAATGTTTTACTACTTTACGTTATTGCAAATTTTTCATCAGAAGCATTTGCTAACAACGTCGCTTCGCTTATTAAGCATATAACTTTTTCTTCGACCACGACTAGCCAAATTCAAATCACCCATACCTCTTTATAATATTAAAAAAAACCTTACACATTCGAAAATTACAAGCGCTAACCACATATATGAATAGAATATATTAATACGTTTAACCCATGACACATCCGTAAACAAAGACACACATATATCATCACTTATAATTTTCATACACATACGCGCGCCAAACCCTAACCCGACTAAAACTTCAGTTCATAAACAACCACACAAATGCCACCATATACTAAATATCAAATACACATTAATACAAGTTACTGGGAATATTACTTACACCCGTATACCCCCCCCCATATATATATATATATATATATATATATATATATATATATATATATATATATATATATATATATATATATATATATAGGGTGGGCAAAAATAAGGGTCCTATTTTTAAAAATTCATAACTTTTTTATTTATTGATTAAAAAAAATTTTTTTTTTAGAATAAGTAAAGGACCCCTTCCGAAGCAAGCATGAGCCGTATTAGCCCTAAGGAACGTACCCTCATTTAGAAAACATTATTTTTGCTTAAAAAACTCAAAACAGTGTAAAAAACAATACTTTAGTTTTTGTAAGTTTTAAGAAGTGTTTTTCGGCTAAAATTTGTTTTGTTTATTTCAAAAAATCTCGGAAGGGTCAGTCTACACACACATAAAGTTTGGTGAGTTTAACTTTTATTTTGTGGAAGTTATTCAAATTCAAGTTATTCAAATTTAAAGATAGGACCCTTATTTTGGCCCACCCTGTATATATATATATATGCGTGTGATGATCGTTATGGAATTAATAATCCAACGTAATGAAAAAAGGAAAGTCGAAAATTATTTATATGTTCATCGACGCTGAAGATCTTGAGATGTCTTAACAATAAAGACGAAGCGTCGATGAATAGAAAACAATTTTCGGTTTTCCTTTTTCCCTTTTTCATATACGCGTGCACGTGTATGTTTAATAAAAATCAACAATGCGTGTGCGTGTATTTAACCCTGCCGAAACATGATCTCTGACGCGTTTCTTTAATTCGTATAGAACAAAAGGAGTACAAATATGATTTGAAAAAGCGATTCAACTTTTAGAAGGGAAGACAGCGCATACGTACACACACGAACGCGCGCACAAATAGCAAGTGTGTACGTATGAGTATACTTATGTATGTGTATGAGTGAAAAGGAGGCTGTGTTAAATAGTGACGTTCGACCAATTTATTTAATCCATGTTAATAAAAAGAAAACGCGTTTATTCGCAAGCAATATATGGCGGTGAATATGATTTTGGTTGGGACTATGATGTACGCGATTAAAACTGTTAGTAACATTGCCTAGGCTGCTGCAAGACAAGTAGGCTCTCTCTACCGTGCTAGAAAACTTCTCACAACTGCAGGTATCATATATCTCTACAAGGCCACCATCCGCCCATGCATGTAGTATTGTTTTCACGTCTGGGCTGGTGCACCATCCACTAGTGTTTCCCTCTTAGACAGGCTCCAAAAAAGATATTTTTTACTTTAAAGTCGATCACGCCATAGAGGATTATTGGCGTGAAATATGCATTATTTACTTATCTGAATTTTTTTCATGCAAATATATTTAGTAATGTGTCAATGTTCGATATTGAACGCACTAACATATTCATATAATATTAATAGGTAGTGAATATCGCCATAAGAAATGATGAAACTATTGGTAGTGTGCTAAAAGTTGTGGACATGAATGTGTGCTTGAAAGCAGCAGCAACGGCGGTAATGTGCATGTTTGTCTAAAAAGCCCTATTTATCTACGTTCCACACAGTAGAATGTGACACAAGGTCGGAAAGTGGGAATGCACTCCAGAGGAGGAGTGCTAGGGGCTTTTTAAAAAAATTGCCTGTGCAGAGTGCCTCAGACATTAAGCATTAAACTTAATCCTCCCCAAAGAGGGGAGGCAAAGCCTGGGAGCGTTACTTCCCAGAACTGCACAGGACTGACCCATTGACCGGCGTAAATCCAGGCCCGAAGGCCCAGACAATACCAGTATGGGGGGGGGGCAGTATCCATCGGAAGAGATACTACACTTTGATCTTGGCCAAAAGGCCAACAAATTTGTCTAAAAAGCCCTATTTATCTACGTCCCACACAGTAGAATGTGACACAAGGTCGGAAAGTGGGAATGCACTCCAGAGGAGGAGTGCTAGGGGCTTTTAAAAAATTGCCTGGGCAGAGTGCCTCAGACATTAAGCACTAAACTCAATCCTCCCCAAAGAGGGGAGGCAAAGCAGTCGTCGTAACTGTCAGCTACTCCTTTATCAACCAGTCAAAGTTCATTTGAAAGTTACCAAAAGCTATCATTCATCCTTTATGACGTCCTCCATTTTCAAGTAAATACTTTTTGTTAAAAATATAATTATCAATCGATGTCAAATTTAAGAAATTATATATTTTATAATATGTATAACAAATACTGACCCAACGGGTCACGGATGGTCTAGTGCACTGCTAAAAGTCTGTGGGCGTTGTTTATTATATTGTTTGCATGTCACGGTGGACACTTACTATGTATATGAATGTTTCAGATGGTGAGAGCAAGGATTAATGGTGTAAAAAGTAAAAAAAAAAAAAGAAGTAATAGAAGAGGGCAAATGACGTAACTAATTAAAAGCGAGAAAGTCAAAATAAAATAGAGAGAGGGGGGGGGGCGAAGAGAAAGAAAGGAAACAGGATGGAGAAAAAGAAGAAAGAGAGTGAGGAGAACACCGAATAAAAAAGGATGATTATTATCAATAAATTGCTGAACATATATTTATTTACTCCTCTGCAGGAGTTAGGCACAAGGCCAGTTTTATCTTACTCCCACAAGTAAGGTGTGACCACAGCTTGGGTCGAGTAAGTGGGGTTAAAAGCCAGCGCTCGAGAGGTGAGCACTCTGGCCATTTAAAAATTGCCAAGACAGCCCCGTCGGCATTCCCCGGTAGGGGCGCCTCAAGCAGTAAGCAATAAACTTACTCCTCCCCAAAGAGGGGAGGCGAAGCCTGGGAGGGTGGACCTCCTAGAACTGCACAGGACAAACCCACAGACAGGTGGAATCAAGTCCTGAAGGACAAGACGACACCCGTCTATAGGGGTGCAGTATCCATCGGAACAGATACTACACTTACTTCCTAGCGTGTGCCAAAATAAATTACCTCACACATGAAATTTATTCTTTAAACGTTTCCCAAAGCAACCATTTATTTTTATGATATTATCTATTTTCAAGTAAATATTTTCTTGTAAAAACACGATTATAAACCAATGTAAATGTTCAGAAATTATATATTTAATAATATATAGAACGAATACTGACCAAACTAGTCACAAGTGCTCTAGTATATATATAAAGACTTTAACATTTAAATAAATTATTTCTTTATGTATATATTAGTGAAATTTTAAGCTGAATTATTTCGACACTGGATTATTAGGGGAAATGGTAGTTTATCAGTACCATTGGAGAGCCATGAATATTATAACTGTCCTGTTTTTAAATCTCCGAAACAGTTACATGGTAAGCAGCTGATGATCCCCGTGTTAATATTAGACGCTTAACGTCTCCTGTTTTTGTTTCACTCTTAGATACTTACCCCCCTTTTTATTTTTTGTATTTACTTATTTTTTTATTTATTAATTTTCCAACGAATGTTAAGTCTGCAATATCTTGGATTTAGTTAGTTTCTCTGGGAATTTAAACTGCATTTTACTATTTTTTTTGTTTATTTTTGTTTTGTTTTGTTTGAAATGACTGAAAGCTTCTTTAGACTATATATATATATATATATATATATATATACAATTTAAATTTTAAAGTGTTTTTATACCTACAGACTATATCGTTACGGTTTTTTAACCTAATCAGTGCAGGAGATGTTGTTGCATATATATATATATCAAATTCTCTCTCTCTCTCTCTCTCTCTCTCTCTCTCTCTCTCTCTCTCTCTCTCTCTCTCTCTCTATATATATATATATATATATATATATATATATATATATGTGTGTGTGTGTGTGTGTGTGTTTGTAGACTTTGATGTATTCGGACTCCTGTTCTCATCTTGGGTGTTTTATCACAACGTTTCGGCCGATGTAACCCCCGACCTTCTTCAGGTGTACCTTGTTGAACTCGAGAATCTTTCTGTTGAACTCGGGAATGTGGACGGAATTTCGAACGGAATCCTTTATTAAATCCATGGGGGTAGCATGCTCTCGTTCCATCTGCCATGACTTCAGTAATTCGCAATTCTTTGTATCGCCCGCACTGAAGATTGAACCTTCAACCTTCAGATGACTGTCACTTAGAACTGAATTTTATTTAGTACTATATCCACTGAGCAGTGGATATGCAATGAATTCTAATGAGGTTTCACTGGTTGTTGCGTCCCCCGAAGGAATGATCAAAAATTTCAGGATGAAAAAGTGACCGCAAAGGAAGAGAATGGCAAAAGGGCGGAGATAGATGTAAGATGGCAAAACGAGCCAAACTCAGCGATAAATACTCTTGGCGATGAATTAACGTAAACACCGTAACAACTTGTTAGGTGAAATGTTTGTAATAAAAAGATGTTTATTTACTCCTCGCGGAGTTAGGCACAAGGCCAGTTTTATCTTACTCCCACAAGTAAGATGTGACCACAGCTTGGGTCGAGTAAGTGGGGTTAAAAGCCAGCGCTCGAGAGGTGAGCACTCTGGCCATTTAAAAATTGCCTGGGCAGCCCCGTCGGCATTCCCCGGTAGGGGCGCCTCAGACAGTAAGCAATAAACTTACTCCTCCCCAAAGAGGGGAGGCGAAGCCTGGGAGGGTGGACCTCCTAGAACTGCACAGGACAGACCCATAGACCGGCGGAGTCAAGTCCCGAAGGCCAAGACAATACCGGTCTATAGGGTGCAGTATCCATCGGAACAGATACTACACTTTGATCTTAGCCAAAATTTATTTAGATGGATGCATCCTGGAAAACATTAACTCCTAGAGTTAAGATTACATTCCCAGAATGCATACCACCTTAGGCATAAAAGCCCACTGTGGAAGGGGGGAAGGTGGGGGTCGGGGGTCATTGTGACATTTAAAAAACAACAGTTTGACATTTTTTATTTCAAACAAAGACAAAAACAAAGACATTTTTTATTTGACAAAAAGCAAAGAAAATGCACAATGACAAAAACCTACTCTACCCTAAGCTAGACATTCACACTAAAAAATTCACAGTCACTCTATGGCTTAACCCTACTTAAAATATCCCCAAAATGATAAATGAAACCATGAAATAACGTGGGATTGGGATACACATTAAAAACACCCAAAAAGAAAGAAAAATAAAGAACCAAATAAAATGATAAGGGGTGGTTAGTAGGACCCTTCCCTACCCTCTTGCTAAGTGCGGACCGCCCACTGTTTTCCGGCTCAAAGCCGAAAACAAGCAGGTCGACCCCTAAATGGGAGTGGGAATAAAGCGGGGCGTTCTGAAAATAAATTAATCGGGATCTGGGTACGGGAATGGATGGCGTCTTCCAAGATAATATTGCCAAGGGTTTCATCAGCCGAGGACAAAATAAATATGTGGAGTGGGCATCTTTGGAAGCTCTCTAGTGCCTGCAGAAAAACAAAGTTGGGACAGGACATCATTTACTCCTACTAGCTTATAGTTCGACTAGGCTAATAAAAAATAATTTTGTTTTATACTGGGCTGGGTTCCGTAGGACCCAGTACCGTCTGCGCCATGCTAAGGCGGGAAAACGTATTCAAACCTGGACCCTCGTCGAATGCACAAACTAGTGTTGTGCACCCATCTTCTATTGAACTCCATGCGATGTAGTCGTTTCCAATCGCATCTGATTTTCACTTTAAGCTGATGCTTAAAGTAAACAACCAGATCATGATCCGAAACAGACCCAACCCCATGAACCTCATCTAGACGTGTAACCCACGTCACTAATCTCGCTGTGGCTAGGATCGCCAGAAAAACCATTCTTTTCTCCCTAGACCATGGCGGCGCAACGTTGTTGATAACGTATGCTACATCAAGTACCATCGGCTGCTCGGCGTCGATGCGAGCCGTTACCTCTCCGACATACTCCCAGAGACGACGAACTTTGCTGCAAGTGAAGAAGGCGTGCTCGGCCGTTTCTTCCTCATTGTCCTCACAGCGCGGGCATAAGGGAACGTCCCTTATGCCATCCCTGCGTAATCTGCCATAGAGGGGCAGTGCATTTCGAACCAATCGCCAGGTCAGAGAATACTCAGAATTGTTGAGATAACTCTGGCCTGGCGCCCAACTCCACTGGGAGCGAGCCTCCTCAATCGACAATCCAAGCCGCGTCCCAAGCGGATCCGAAGCGGACCCCTCCACTAGATCCCGATATAGTCTCTTCCTAGACCGGGCAAGGTCACTGGACCCCGGCAACGCCTTAAGCGCGGCTCGGCATTCGGCGACGAACATGGACTCCCCTCTCGATCTACGTCGACCTTCGACCGAGTGGTCGGGTATGAGGTTGGGAAAGGCGTCCTCAACCGCAGGGACCCACGGAGCGTCCTCCGTCAGAGTACGACTCAGGAAAGCCAGTCTCTCGGCATGTCGATGACTTGCCAAGTCAGGCATCCCCAAGCCTCCATCGCACGGACGTTGCGTACAGACCTGTCTGCGGACGTATGCTTTCCGCCCGTTCCACAGAAGTGAAAAGAGCAAGCGCGTGAAAGCAAGAAGGCGGTCCGCGGGCAGAGGGAGTACAGACAGTCGGTAAAGTATGAGAGGAAAGACGTAAGTGGCGCACGCCTCAGCTCTCCCCTTCAAGGAAAGTTTCCTTCGAATCCAAGCCCTTACAGACGATTCGACCTTTGCCTGTACTTCCGACCAATTTTTTTCCAGCTGGAGACCCGGTCCGAACCAAACGCCAAGGATTCGAACCGGGCCATCGGTCCAGCTGAAGTCACCTGGAAGTGCGGTCTCTCCGCCCCAGGCAGCCAACCGCAGGCCGTTGGACTTGCTGCGGTTGACAATGGCCCCTGTAACCTCTTCGTAACGAGCGAGCGCCTTAATCACCGCTTCTATGTCTTCACGGCTGGACACAAAAACGGTGACATCATCGGCATACGCGGAAACCCTGGCTCGCGCATAGTGAGGAGGGATAGCGATTCCGCGCAGAGCTGGTGTAGCCGCCCCGTCCCTTAATTTGCGAAGGAAGGGCTCCAACGCCAGGACATAAAGCAGGGGCGACAGCGGACAACCCTGACGCACCGAACGAGAAACCACGAACGATTCCGACAGCCTACCGTTTACCTGCACCGCTACCGTCGGCAGACGATACAGAATGGAGATCCACTTGCGGAAGTCCGGATTAAAACCGGCAGCCTCTAAAACAGATTCCAAAAAACCATGGTCGACCCTATCGAAAGCCTTGGACTGATCTAAATTGATCAGCGCGGCGTCAGTGTCGTCTTCTATACCCTCTAGGATCGTACGGACCAGATGCAAGTTGTCTTCAATTGACCTCCCCTTCACAGCATAATTCTGCTCAGGCTCGATCAAATCAGCGATGACAATCTGCAAACGATTCGCAAGAACACGGGCCAAAATCTTTAACTCTGTGTTTAGCAGAGTTATGGGCCTGTAATCATCTAGATTCCCCCCACCAGGTTGGCTCCCCTTCTTCAACAATGTGACCACTCCTTTGGTAACCTGTCCAGGGATCGAGCCCTGAGCAAACCAGTGGTTAAACACATCCTTCAGAAGAGGAACAAACATGGGCGACAGCCTCAAGTAAACTTCGTATGGCAGACCATCGAGTCCTGGAGATTTGTTTAAGCCGACCTGCTTCAACGCAGTAATGATCTCACCCTCTGTAACCATGCCATCACAGCCAGCCGCTCGAGCCGCCTCTAGGCGGGGCGAGCCAGCCAAATAGCTGTCAAACTCCTGGACGCGGAGTCTGGGTAGTTGGGTGAAACGTTCCTCCAAATGCTCGCGGAACCCCTCGCAAATCTCACGAGTCGATACCAGGGTATGTCCTTCCAGGTTTTTCACCTTCCGAATGTACCCATCCGAGCCACGACGTAAAGTAGCCTTACGCTCAACAGCGTCAACGTTCACAGCTTCGTTAGAGACTTTCTTTAACCTAGCGCAAACTACTTGACCTTCATATCGCTCGCTAGCCAAGCGATTGAGGTCCCTCTTAATTAAGGCTATCTCTAGGGGATCCCCCCAGCCACCGCCCGGGTCATCTTATCCTCTACACGCTTCTGTGTCCTAGCCCTATCTCGAGCGAGGCGCTGGCTATAGCGGACACAAAAGCGTCTAACGTGAGCCTTAGTTTTAACCCACCAACTACTCCCGATAACCGCCCCCACTAAACTCCGCTGAAGTAGTAACGTTAGCTTGTCCCGGAAGTCGCGTATCTCCAGTAAGGAGGTATTCAACTTCCAGTACCCAGCTAACCTAGGCCTATCACTTAAATTCAAACGGGCCATAACCAATTTATGGCCCGAATGACCTAACCAAGTGAACGTGGGACAAGATAAGAAATCTATGTCGCCTCTTCTAACTAACATTCTGTCCAAGTAAGTACTCGAAAAGAAGGCCGCGCTAGTATGCCACGTCCACATCTCCAGCCCTGGGTGATCAACGCGAAATCTGTCGACAAGATCGCATGAGGCGATCAGGTCAGACAGACTGCTATCACACCTATCCGACCCTCTATTACCCCCGACCTTATCTATCTTGGGGTCAAGGACGGCGTTCCAATCCCCCATTAAAACTACTCGCTCCGGACCCCCGAGAAACGTCTCCAACCGTCGAAAAAAGGAAACCCTCTCACCAACAGCGTTAGGCGCATAAACCGCAACGATCCGAAACTTGCTGCTGTCAACGGCAACATCGACTACGACCAACCGTCCTTCCGCATCCGTATGAACAACGCGCACTGTCACGGACAGAGTGCGTCTCACTAGCAAAGAGACACCACAACTACGGACATTGCCATATGCTGAGATGACGTCATAGTCGTCAGTCAGCACATCACAATCCCCATACGAAACGAAGTGGGTCTCCTCGATCGCAGCTATATCTACCTTAAGGGCCACGAGATCCCTCAGCACGCGAACAGCCTTGCTTCGAGATCTCATGCCCCTCACATTCAATGTGGCCAGGTTTAAAGCCATTATCCTTTATTTATATGTCGCAGACGGGCCTAAAGTCCTCGGGAGTGAGGACGCCGAAGGCCTGACCAAGACTGCCAGTCAGCAGTTCGGACGAAATCCGTCCGTCTCGAGCCAGACCTCCCACGTCCAGGGGAAAGGTTAGCTTTAAAGCCCGAAAAAATGAGGGATGAACATAAATGGGGACCCTCCCCGGACATTTAGAAGCCAATTTCTTTTTTGATGGATGCTCCTCGTCAACTAAGGTAACCCCCGGAATAGCCATCCTTCCCTCCTCCACCATTCTCCAAAGGGCGCGTGCCCTACTACCTTTATCATGCCTGATAAAGGTAGTTATCATTGGGGCATCCCGGAAGTTCAGAGGGTTATCGACTCTTTTCCCTTTCACATGTGTGAACGCTCCTAACTGTTTCAGATAACCCCTCTGCCTATTACTTAGGTCCGACTGGACAAGTGTTGCGTCCGCCTCACAAATTCTTCCCCCAGGCAGGAAAGGGAGCTTCCGGGATCTTTCTCGTCTAACTGGTGGAGGAGTGGGTGCAGTTTTCGCCGTAACTTCTTCCGGCACTTCCTCGTCAGCAACAGTTTCCTCCATAGCTACCTTGTCGGCAACAGCTTCCTCCGCCGCTACCTTGTCGGCAACAGCTTCCTCCGCCGCTACCTTGTCGGCTACAGCTGCCTCTGGTTGTTTGGCAGTTTTATATGGGCTTTTAGGCGGTTCATCTGCCTCGGCCGATGCTACGGCCATGGATATCTCTTCAGGGGTGTTGGATTGGGGAGGGGTATTTTGTTCAACCACAACTTCGGGTTCTGGAGATTGGGGTTTGGGTGGTTGAACGATTTCCTTGTCTGGACATGTCGCTTTCTGGTCTCGGCTCTTCTTTGCCCTGGTGTCCTTCTTGGGCTTCTGGACCGGCGGTACTCCTTCCACAGTCATGTCCTCCTCAGAGTCGTTATTTTCGTCTGATCCTGATGAGGGGAACTGAAACTTCCGTTTGACCGCAGGTGCAGGCTGATCTCCTGCTGCGGTTGGTGGTTTAGCGGGTTTCTCGCTCGTACTTGGAGTCGGCTTTTTCCCCTTTTTGGCTGCCACCTTGTTCCAACCTTTTTCTTCTTCCGGTACTTCCGGTACTTCTTCCGGTACTGTTGGTTCTGTTGGTTTGGGGACATTTGTTGTCACTGTTGGCACTGCCACCGGGGTCTTTGGTGGGTTCCTTTTGGGGCACTCCTTTGCCATATGCCCCGACGTCTGACAGTGCCAACAAACCGGCCTCCTTCCCTCCACTATCACTGGCATCGACCAGGTTTCGCAGTATAGCTGCGCCGGTATCTCCCGGAATCCTTCACGGGTGAGTCGCATAAGGATTTTGTAGTCCCCCGTCTGGATATTTCGGGGACCACGGACTGGGAACACTGCCTCAACGTCGCCATACTGTGACATAATGGCGCCTATGTGTTCGAAGGCGACACAGCATGGGACGCCGAGAACTGACACAGTTGTCCTCCTCTTTGATAAATATTCGGGAGTCAATTTTATCCCGTTACTCGTATGCTCCCATTTCGCCACTCTTTCGGCTTCTGCCACGTTAGGGAGCAGAATATCATACATAGCGTATGATCGCTTTACTACGTAAGTAGCTGGGATCTTCAGATCCCCAAGTATTTTCATTATTTTGTCCTTGGGGACCCCAGTCAGCCCCTTCGTCTTTGTATCAGTTGTAACCAATGAGACTATTCGTCTCTTTAGTCTCTCCAGAGTGCCCGGGACTACTTTGATTGTACTTCCGTCGGTGAAGTCGGCGTATTTATCTCTGAAGAGTCGCCTATACTCCTCTGGAGTCTTCTAGGCCTGGGGTCCCCACGTCGATGTGGTTCCTTTGGAGTCCTTATTAAGTGTCTTTTCTGGCAAGACCTTTTTGGCCCCTTTCCTAACTCTTGGTCTTTCAGGCCTACTCTCGTCTCCCTCAGAGCTGTCCGTTGATGATCCCCCCGAGGAGCACCCAAGAAACGACTTTGGCCTATACTGTCTCTGTGCCACCTCCAAGTCTAGAGACTGGCACTTTCTTACTGGCTTCTGATTAAAGAATGGGGTGTCACTGAATTCGCCAAAACTTATGGTTTGGGTGCATTCGGGCATGCTACCCCCTGCCATAGAAAACGACCCGACTGGAGTGCCGCTCGGTGCGACCCCCCCCCCCATAACCGAAACTGAGGTGCCCGGCGAGGCAACACCTCCTGGGGCGCACTCGGGCGTGCAACCCCCCTCCAACACGACCGGGGCGCACTCGGGCGTGCAACCCCCCTCCAACACGACCGGGGCGCACTCGGGCGTGCAACCCCCCTCCAACACGACTGGGGCGCACTCGGGCGTGCAACCCCCCTCCAACACGACCGGGGCGCACTCGGGCGTGCAACCCCCCTCCAACACGACCGGGGCGCACTCGGGCGTGCAACCCCCCTCCAACACGACTGGGGCGCACTCGGGCGTGCAACCCCCCTCCAACACGACTGGGGCGCACTCGGGTGTGCAACCCCCCTCCAACACGACCGGGGCGCACTCGGGTGTGCAACCCCCCTTCCAGGTCGGAGAACCGCTCGGCACGGTTATCCCCATCATCATTAGGTCGTACTCAGGAGTACGATTCACCAAATCTAACAAGGTGCCCTCCGCGGTCACACCTTCCTCGCTGTTGTCAACGACAACACAGTTTTTTGAAGCCCGGGTGGCTTCCATCTATAAACGGGTCTGTAAGAGGCACGACACCCGCCGATTCGGAGACGAGGAGACCTTCACCGTTTTACGGGTTCGTCAGTCTCCCCAAAACCTGCCAGCTGCTTAAGTGCGCACCTCAGACAGACGCTGAAAGAAAGAATAAAAAATAATTAATGGCCCAAGAGGGGCGAACGAACCTGACTGTCGGACTAGACCCGCCGATTCGGAGACGAAGAGACCTTCACCGTTTTACGGGTTCGTCAGTCTCCCCGAAACCTGCCAGCTGCTTAAGTCAGCCCAACAGTCAGGGAAAAGAAGAAGAGAAAAAAGTCCCAAGAGGGGACAAAAAGGTGACAAAAGCCCCAAAAGGGGGCTTGGTCAAAGAAAAACGCTTTGAACCTAGCCGCAAGGCTAGGTAAGCGGAAAGCCTGGTCTTTGGGAAAACGAGAATGTTTTATCTGAGAACAGATACTACACTCTGATCTTAGCCAAAAGGCCGTTAAAAAGATGTTCAGGCAAAAAAACAACAACTTTAATATCTTACCCCTAACACTAAACCTTATGAAAGCAATTGTTCAGTGAAATTTTCTGTGATAAAAAAATTGTTTAGGCAAAAAAATCAAACTTTAATTCCGTAACCCCTAATCCTAACCCTAAACCTAACCCTAAACCTAACCATAACCCTAAGCCTAAAGCTAACGAAAGCAACAATAATAATCAGTTAAAAACCTAACACTTAACCCTAACAACGCTATTACTAACAAGAAATAAATTTCAGTAAAAATAAAACACTTGATTCACGTTTCGATTTAAACACTTCTTATTTTAATCACTATTATATTTCCATTAAAAACAAATTCTTTCATACAATTTGACAAAATGTATTGGAGTTTTTGCTGTAGTTTTTTTCTTTTTTTCCCACTTGTAAAGCAAGCTTCGTTTGTGTTTTTTTGGACGCAGGTAAGTCAACGGACTTTTCATTCGGCACTGCCCGTTGTTTTACGTAAACATTCGGAAACTACTGACGACGAGGCCCTTTTAGCGTGGGTCCTAATCTGAGAAAGCACCGTATATATATATATATATATATATATATATATATATATATATATATATATATATATATATATATGAAGCAATCCAACAAAAGATATAAGCGTCAACTAATATCTTATAATTAGTGAAACATCCGGATTGATTGGACTTTTTGTATTATTTTGATTGATTTATTTATCATTAACATTGAATATGGACACATTTCGCGACTGGATAACTTTGCCGGCCCCTTCAATTTCACGTATTTGGACTGCTGTTTGTATCTTGGAGTAATGTCCTTCCTGATTATGCTTCTCAACTTGTATGACCTGGATGGACTGTATGGATTCAACAAAAGTATGTTTTTGGATTGATATGTTTGATGTTATGTATTTTTATATATTTGTGTATATAATTTTATATATTTTCAAAGCGTAATTTTATTGCCTGTAGTAGTATAACTGCGGTAATGGTCCTCTGAAGAGAAGAATTATCTTTGAAAACTCATGAGCTAAGGACTTAAGGATGCTTTGCATGAACTTTGAATTCTAATAAAATTTGATTGACACCTTATTTTATTACTTCATTTTATATTATAATATATATATATATATATATATATACATATATATATATATATATATATATATATATATATATATATATATATATATATATATATATATATATAATGCTAGTTATGAAATTAATAATGAAACATAATGAAAAATGAAAACCGAAAATTGTTTATATCTTCATCGATGCTTCGTTTTATTCAAATACTTTATCAAGATGACTGATTTGAAGAAAAACATAGAAGTTAAAATTTGAACATACGTTGTACGTCTATGACATGAAAATCATGTTTTTATTTTTTTCGAAACAAATATAGACGTTAAAATTCAAAATATTTAGTGTGTCTATGAATTGGAATGAATGTTTTTGTCGTTTTTATTATTGTTATTCAATATCGATATCATGTACAGTTTTGTTGAGAATGTTGTGTAAAACTAGTTAGCCTGGATCTAAATTTAAATGTTAATCCGTTAGTATTATTTTGCTGGTTAAAAGATTAAATTGTAGCAAAAAGTTGTTTAATTGGTTCAGAGTTTATAATGCGTGCTGATACAAAATATTTTTGACGATATTTATTTAAAATGAATTTATCAGGTCAAGCTCATCGCGATTAAAGGAATGATCACATTGTAATATTTGAGAGAATAGTGCATTTAGGGAATTGCTATTTTTATGTTTCTAAGGTCCGATGAACATAAAAGAGACATAAAAAATAAAAATCCCCTAAATTCACTATTATACCATATCTTTCAATATGATCATTCCTTTACCCTTAAACAAACTAGATTCGTTAAATTAATTTAAAATAAATATCGCTTGGTCATTGCATTAATTAGATTAAATTCGATTTTAAGAGAAAAGTGATATTTCTTGATTTAGTAAGTAAAACTGTGTTGTTGCAATTTACAATTTAAATAGTCTGTTAGCAAATATGTTATCTGCCATCTTTGAAGAGTTGAAAGTCGGTTGTACGTGTGTGTCTGGTTTCTTAAAATTCACTGAAAAAAATGTTTTCATTTCTTTCTTTTTCTTGTTAAGAATATAATGTTTCTGAGTTTTTCTTTCATCAAATCTTTTTAGTAAAAAAGTTTTTTTAGAAGAAAAAAAGATTTCGTAATTTTTTTCAATGAGAAAAATGTTTTTTTAATAGAATGAACATTTCGTAATTTTAATCGTTGAAAAAAATGTGTATTTTTGATTTTTGAAGAAAATGTGGTTTAGTGATTTTGTTCAGTGATTAACATTTAGTAAATTCTTATTTCAGTCACCAAAATTATTTAGAGCGAAATAGGTAGAAAAAGTTTGTTTTTTTCAGTTTGCGAGTGAAATTGTTCGTATTTTTGGTATTTCTCGGTGAGGTTCTTGTTCATTGAGGTTTTTATCAGAAAGTTTACGTTGATTTTTTTAAAGTCGAAAGTCATCAATTTTATAGGGGCTAATCTTGACATAAACTATAAGACCAACTCCTAAAATAATCTCTAAGAAAAATGTCGCCAAGAAAATAAAAGCAAGGGACTTCTATAAACAACAAATTATATATTTATTTAAATGGCATACACCTTTGGGTGTAGGTTGCCAGAAGTTTAAAACAATAATATAATGAATAGAAGAGTAATGAAGTTCGACTGCTGAAAATCTTCTTGGAGCAGTATATCTTCAAGTGAAGATAGCCTTGTTTAGTATTTAGCCGACAGAGACAGGAGAGATGAAGTATCTTTACTAGACTGGGAGGATGGTATCATAATGAACGAACATATTCTACACTGCCCACCATCCAAATGATGAGGTAATATATGGAAGGATATACTATAATAAACATATATTACACTGCCCTCCAAGAGGATGGTCTAATGACAAAAGAACAGATACTACCCCCTCTGAATGAAGTATTAAAAGATGGTACAAGTAACATATAGTTATGGCTTCATACAGACATATATCAGATCTACATTACTAATAGATATTTGTATTTTTATTAACAGTATTAATGGGAGAGTGGGCTGAAAAAAGGAAAGCACATAAACAAAATGAGGGTCAGGTAAGTAAAATCCTGCTAAAGAATAGAGAACTCACTGATTTTGTTAGGGGAACAACAAAATCGATGTTTATGTGAGGGGCGCGATTTTTGGACGTGATCAAAATATTGAGGGTGGAATTGGATTTATATAATATATCTGCAATATATAAACACATGACATTAAAATAAAAATAAAACAAGCCGCGCGTGCGTGGTCCCCCCTCTGTATGTGACTCGATGTGGCGAGTGTAAAATGCAATAAATTTGGGCAATTTGGGGCATTTTTGACCTCCCTTTGACCCCATGGGGGCGCGAACCAGAATTTTTCTGAGGTCAAGGATGCTCATTTTATATCTAGAACAATTGCCTCTACATTTTGGCCAAGTCTCAGAAAAATTGAATGGATGGATCAAACGTTATGGGAGAAAAGGGTCATTTCTTGCCATTTTGGGGGCTTTTGACACCCTGGGGGCGCGAACCAGTTTTTTTTCCAAGGTCAGCGATATTTATTTTCTATTAGGAACAATTGCCCCCACATTTTGGCCAAGTTTAAGAGAAATTGAATGGATGGATAAAAAGTTATGGGGCAAAAAATGTCATTTTTCGCAATTGCGTGGCCTTTTGACCCCCTGGGGGGCTAGCCAGATTTTTTTCAAAAATTGGAGAATGCCACTTTCTAACCTGACCAAAGTTACAACTCTATGCAAAATTTCAGAGAAATTCAATGGATGGTTGCGGAGAAAAATACGAACGGACGGACGGACGGACTGACGGACGGACATGCCTCAAAACATAAGTTCCCCGATTTTATAAATCGGGGGACCAACAAAAAGGTAAAATTTGATGAAAAGAAATAAATTTCGGTTTATCTCAAATCCAATGTGTATTGTCATCTATTTTCCTCTCCACAATTAGTGGGTGCGACAGAAATCCATGCTTACTATTTGAATACAACGAGGCTCTTCAGTTCCTAGTACAATCTTCTTTCTAACATGGACATTTATCGGCACTTCTGAACTTTTTTTGATTGGAGTAATTTCGTTTCGCTTAACTTAGGCTATTCCTACGATGCTATCTTATTTTTTTTACCTAAAAAAGACCGTAACTAGAAATATGTTATTTTTGTACATTTGCAGATTGACAACTTCCACTGAATCACTCCCTACCTCTCCCTAAAAATATGATTTTTTAGGCGAGTAGTTTATATGATTATTTTAGAATTAAGAGTAGGAGATCAGTTTCGCATATAACTTCAAGTAAATTTAACGGAAAATGATCCTTAATTTCCTGGCTATTCTAGCATTTTAAGGCAATTAACAAAATCTTTTTATCGCTAACTTTAAGTCCGAGTGGCTGCCAGTTAGGGTTAGGTAATGGTTAGGTTTAGGATTATTTTAGAAAATAGCAATGGCTGTTTAAAAAAAAAAATTTTATTAGAGAAAGAATGTTTTGAAAAAATAATTTATTCGAGTGTTTTGAACAATAATTAAATGAGCTTTGTGAAAAATAACACTTGTTTCTAAGTATTTAATAGCTCCTGTTTTGTGTTTCACATTGCCATTCAATGTGAACAATTATTACAATTAAATAGGAATAAAAAATAAAATCGGCTATGAAAAAAGATGAACTATCTGGCACAAGCGAGTGCTCTGAAAAAGGTTATATCAGCTATCAAATTGACTTAACACCGGGAAGAGGAAACAATATAAAATGTCCTTGTATATTATCTTGCCGATGTTAAATAGAGCAATTTTGTTAATATATTATAACCGAAATCAAATTGCTACAGTCAAGGAAGTTCAATGTTACAAAGTTATCTTGTGAGATTTTAAAAGTTGAACCTAAACAGCATTTAAACTGACATGTATAACTTTGATTCTGACTAGCCAATTACATTTGTTATTGTTGTACAATGTTATTGGCACTATAGTAATGCAGTTCGCTATAGTCAATAAAAAATATGTAGCCCCGCACGTACAACTGGTAAGATAGAACAGTATTGCAATTATGACCGAAAAAAAAAATCAAAATTAGCAAGGAGAATAACTCATATTTTCAATTGTCGGATATAAAAATTCGTTTCCCTCATAACTTTTACAAATAAAAATTAAAAACTAAAGTGATTTCACTTTATCCTGGGCATCGCCTGGTAGGTACATCTAGTTATCTATAAAACTTGGCAGGTCGGATCTGTCAGCATTCTCTAGGCGACAGTCGATAAATCCACCACTTCTTTTAGGATGAGGTAATACATGGGAGAATGGCTGGATAATTATTCTCACTGCTAAGAAAACCAAAAACTATCTTAAAATGTTTTTTTTCCTTCATTAAACGTCACTCAATTAGTGACATCATTTTCAGTTGTGACATACAACGGAATATATCGATAAACACGCCGGCCATATACTCTTTCGATTTGTGCCAATCCAGAGTGACCCTTTTTTTAGGGACTAGATATCCCCCACATAAAATCGACCTTTTCTCGCATCCAGTCCAGTGGGGAAACGATAAATTAGCGCACTCGGTCTTAGTGGGACTACTACTACTACTACTACTACTATTCGTTTGAACCATGAGTGTTGCTGGAAATACTGCCAAGTTGCTTACTGACATCATTGACTTCCTAAAAAGTGGATTGAAAAAAAAAAGCCAGCCCCAAACACAGCGAAATACGAAGAAAAAAAAGACGACGAAGAGCGCTGCCCCTCGTAGCCAAAGTAAGATGAAGAAGAAGGGGAGGAGGAGGAGGAGAAGTTCTAGGCGTTCGCGGAAGTCCAGGAAAAGGCGTTCGAGGAGTCGTCGAACGTACAGGCGCAGAAGGCGGTAAAATGGACTTCTGACATCGTTATCTCGTCATCGTCATAAGGAAGGCTAAGAACTATCCTTATTGGAGTGGAACCATCAACATGGTGAAGCAATAAAAAAAACAAACACCTTTTTCCATAAAATTGTATTCATTGCTTTTTTTATGATTTCTTATTCTTGAATTTTTTTCTGTACGTTTCTCTGGTGCGACCTATTCTGGAATATGGAATCCATGTCGTCACCCATATCTCGTTAGGAATATCCAGCATCTGAAGCGAGTTAAGAAGCCAGGGACGCGGATGGTTCACGGGCTCCACACACGAACAACAACTAGAGGCCCTCAGCCTGTACTCGCTAGTTCGTAGGCAACTGTGTGGCGACCTCACGCCGCCTTTAACACCATGTGCGACAACTATAATGTGACGCATCATCTCTTTTTACACCAACCGACACCAACCGACAGAGTGCTTCGTGGAAACTCACAGAAGTTGTACTTGTCGCTGGGTCGTGGAACAAGCTGCCGGAAGCCGTTGTCAGTGTAGATGTTTAAACAGTTCAAGGTGGCGCTAGACGCATCGTGGCCGTTGGACTTTAAATCATTAACCTTGTACATAAGCCCTTCGCCTCTTTGACGACTAGCATTTACATGGCTTTAACTCTGTGCTAATCTTTTGCAAATATATTTAATTTGTCAAAGATATGATTCATTGTCTAATGCATGGGTAAATGAATGTGTCTAGTTGAGCTCCGAATCAATCCCACAATTTCCCCTATCTTGAGGGATGAATGTGACACTAAGCTTAATGTTGAAGGTCACATAATTGATCGCACCATAAAGACACTCATGGCTCCGTGGCATTAAGTGATGACCATTGGTCGAACTGGTGCGCTCTCAATGAGAAGATATTTCATGGGTCGATGCATATGTCTGATTATAAAAAGAATACCATTACTAAAGACTTCTTTTTTAGTCAGTAGAGGAACACTGAAGCAATGAACGGTATCGCGCGTGATTACGTCTTCCGAAATGGTCCTAATTAATATGAAGCTGAGAGAAATGTTTGACGTCATCCCTGCCATAATTAAGGACCATTAATTCGTAGTTGACGGTTGTTGTTTAAGGATGTCCTTATCATCGCTAGTACCGTATGAAGGAGGACCACGTTACAAGGTTTGTGGTATCTGTGCATCACGCATCGCGTATCAAACGGAAACTCTCGAGTTTTTACGGGAAATTCCAGCATTTGCCGAAATATCCAGGCCATAAATTAGCCGATACAAAAAATAACAACCCTCGTCCTCTGAATGTATACGCTCTGGCAATGCCTTTCCCACCTACGTTTGCGCACCGTCAGAAACGATGCTCAAATGAACCCCGAGCGTAACAGAAACAGCAGAACGAACGTGTCTCGTTCCTACTCCAACTTACTTCTTGGCCTTTTGGCTAAGATCAAAGTGTAGTATCTGTTATGATGGATACTGCACTCCATAGACTGGTATTGTCTTGACCTTCGGGGCTTGATTTACGCCGGTCTATGGGTCTGTCCTGTGCAGTTCTAGGAGGTCCACCCTCCCAGGCTTCGCCTCCCCTCTTTGTGGAGGAGTACATTTATTGCTTACTGCCTGAGGCGCTCTTACTGCCTGAGGCTGCCCAGGCAATTCTTAAACCCCACTTTCCCGACCCGACCTTGGGTCACATCTTACTTGTGGGAGTAAGATAAAAACTGGCCTTGTGCCTAACTCCTGGAGAGGAGTAAATCAATACTCCAACTTAGTTGTACTAGTCTCTATGTTCAATGCCTTCTTTTGCACAAAAAGACTGAGAGAATAAAAAGATAGAAAATAAGAAAACTTACAAAGAAAACCCGTTAACATAAATAAAAAAAACCCAAAAAATCAAAAACCTTGAACTCATTTGGTTTCGTTGAATAAATTGTTTGTAAAAAGTGTCTTCTGTTCGACGAGCGTTTGCGTATTAACATCAAGACTCGGGAATCCTCGTGAGTACTGAAATTATTTGATGCTTTATTCTGCACAAGTACTAGGTTTTCTATTATTTTTATTCATATGGACCGAGCTTAATGTGGAGTGTACTCATTACTGGTCACCACGAGTGCGATCGCGGTCCTGTATCTTTCAATAATGACTACAGGAGTTCAGTAATTGTCACACATTAGAAACACTTAGTTTATAATATCGATCGGTTTGCATGGCTGTTCTGCTCCTCCACTACATCTTTTTGCACTGGAATCGCTACTTCACATACTAAAGAACGAGGCGGCAAGTTCGAGCCTACATTTATTTAATAGATTAAATTATTTTGCTTTTTTTATACATCAGGTTTAGGTTGTAATATTTCCAAGAAAGTCAACATATTCCTAAAATAAGACATTTTATTTATTTAAATACGTCTTTTCTGTTTTTCTTATCTGTGTTTTGACGATTCTTAGAGTATTTGTATATTTTATCTCACGGAAGTAGGCATTAGGTTTACCCCTTTTACGCTTTTTACGAATAGTTTTAATTTGTACAACGAATAATATTGTACTTAGAATACTATATCGAGCATCAATATTTGTACTATCATGCAATAAAAACATCGAAATAATGAAAAATAAATGTAGGAAAACATTGATCAATAAGAAAATATAAGAATATAAGTAAATATAAGCAAACAATCAGCTTTAAACGTTGTTTTTATTACATATTTTTATGACATGTGATCTGATCCCCTCAAACAGAAGATGGTAAAATGATTTTTTTTTAAATTGTTACAAATCGTTAAATCATCTTAAAATAAGTTAAATTTGTATTTTACATGATATTAGAGAAAAATATGAATTAAAAATTAATCTTAAAATTCTCAAAGTACGATATATTATTTTATATTACTGTTCAAAATTTATTTAAAAAAATTTCTAGGCTCAAGAAATTGACTTTCAGTGAAAATAAAATCAATCGGAGAATTTGTAAAAATAAACAAAACAATAAATGTAAACATCGACATTTGCGTAATAGTTAAAATTAGATTATGAGAATTAGGTTAAAATGTATTTTAGCGTCTGTTCAAATGAAACTAATTATTTGGTTTTAATGTTTTCCTTCTGTGTATCCTAATTTTTTATAATTACTGACAATTTTTAAATAAATGCTTGAACATTATTGTCGCTTGTACAGTCTTGAAGATCATTTAATAAAATAATTAAATTGATTTTTTTTTATTGTTGAACGAAGATTAAGGCGACTGCAGTAATTAACTCAACAACAAGGTCACCTTTTGTTTGTTTTACATATTTAGTAGTGAAGATCGTGAAAATCTCTTTTGAATAAGAGATCAACAGTTATTGGTTGAAAGTAAATAGGGAAGGAAAGGGTAATAAAATCAAGGAATCCGATTGGGTGGAAGTTAGAGTAGACACAGCTTAACTATAAAATCGTTTATAGAGTTGGTGCGAGTTTAGGTGGGCGCATCCCCTAAATAGTAAACTTTACAACAAAAAATAATGTATCAATGTTACTCACCGGGTTGTCGAGAATATATATTCCAAAATTCACAATGAACGGTTCATAAAATTAAAAAAACAAACTTTAGATATATGCACCTCCTAAATGTTAGCATTTACAAAAAAATAATGTGCCCATGTTACCGTAATTTTTAGAATATATTTGAAATTTAATAATAATCCGTTCATTAGTTTTAGGAGATTACCCTGTACACACGCACACGCGCACACACACACACACACACACACACACACACACACACATATATATATATATATATATATATATATATATATATATAGTGATTTTTTATATTCCAATAGACAAAAATTCAGTCTTTAATCAAATCATTTACCTTTATTTTTCTATGGCAGAATTGCTTGTGGTCTTACAATTGTTTCTCAACGAATAAAATGCAGCTGTTAATCTCGTATTTTCACTGTTCGTCAGAGACCTCAATGAAAGGCATATATAAAGTATCATATTCAGTACAGAGTTTGTGGAGAAGAAAACAAAACAAAACAAAAAAGACCCCCTACCAAAAAACAAACAAACAAACTACAGAAAGCAGATAACACTCATAATACCCCCTCCCAGCCAATAGGATGACATAATTGCAGTCAGACCGCCATCTTGAAATTATCACTCAGAGCTACGTTTTCAAAATAGTTATAACGAACACTAACTAATATGGAAGAAAATCTCGGTTAAATTAGCCGTTTGTTAAGTAAAGTTCTATATTAAGGTGCATAAATTATATATATATATATATATATATATATATATATATATATATATATATATATATATATATAATCAAGCGAAGGCATTGAATAAAAATCATACTCAAGAAAATTTTGTTTAATCTTTTTACAAAGATTTCTTATAAATCAAGTAAAAGGTCGCCTTTCCTGTTTATGGATATCTGACGGGATATTATTGTAAAACCCCATAATACAAAACGATCGGCTTCCTCGTCAAATATTACAAGAGAAAAGTTATGTGTTGCCTTTAGTATAGAGCGTTGTTTTCAAGTTTATTCCTGAACAGAGAGAAATACAGGCAGACAGAGACATTACACAATATATTAAAAGTAAACACATACGCAAGAACCTTTTTATTCCAAATCTTCTCTTAGTTTTACTGCGGGACCAAACGTTCAAAATTGTTGCCAAAATCCCCCCCCCCTATACTTAGGACTCGAAAGCAACAGTGTTGTCAAATGGAATCGGCGTAATAAGAACAGCTTCAAGCAAATTGTTAAACAATCTGGAAGAAGTAGAGATACTATCAAGTAGACGTGATTACTGAAATAGAATAGCACGAATAGTTCTTAAATATTGAAGGGATGTTTTCTATTTCAAATCCAATTCATAACAGTAAATACTTTGCAATCTTTGTAGGTTATCACCCTCCACACTCATAAAAAATGAGATCGTCCGTTCGCCAAAGCAATTGAAAATAAACTGCCGTCGCTAAGGTGAAATAAATCCCAACATTCCAAACTTAAAATAAATTGTTTCAAAATGGAATTCTATCATCCCGTCGACCGAACTAGTCTAAAAATCTCACCCTTTGAATTGTTTCTTGTTATGTAATTTTAATACACATCTAATTGTTCTAATTTTAAAGAAATAAATTAAAAACGTGAAATTTGCTTTATTCATTTAAAGAATATTTAAGTGGCAAATATTTTTACGGCAAAAGGGATAAGAATATTTCTTTAAAATTATTTAAATTGTTGCAACAACTGAATTAAATAGTTAAAACGTTCGTTTCATTTACTTAAAAAGTATTTGGTTAACAAATATTTTACGATACGAAGAAAGTGTAGTATCTGTTCTGAATGATACTACACCCTATAGACCGGTATCGTCTTGCCTCTCGGGCCTTGATTCCGCTGGTCTGTGGGTTTGTCCTGTGCAGTTCTAAGATGTCCACCCTCCCAGGCTTTGCCCCTCCTCTTTGGGAAGGAGTAAGTTTATTGTTTACTGCCTGAGGCGCCTCTAACGGGGAATGCCGACGGGGCTGCCCAGGCATTTTTTGTAGGCCAGGGTGCTCATCTTCTCGGGCGCTGTCTTTTAAAATCCCACTTGTGTCACATCTTACCTTGTGGGAGGAAGATAAATAAAAATGAAGAAAGTGAATATTTAATTTTTGAAAAGATTCAAATAGTTACATTTTTAAATAAATAAATATGTAAGAGACATATTCGTTTTATTTAATTAATTTACGGTAGATAGTTTTTTCTTAATATTATTAAACCTTACATACATGTATTATTTCAAGAGAAATGTTTATCATTAACAGTTAAGTATATAGATGAAGGAAATAACTGCGGAGTTCCTATACGGTCCCGCTTGTACTTGATATTTAAACTAGAAACGCTACCTAACATTGGCAAAGATTAGGCAACACCATCACATTGTATTATATGAAAGGTGTTCTTTATATCTTCGAAATTTTTTGTTTAACCAAAATACTATAATGGAAAAATTAATTCATCAAACAGACACTAAAATTGAAGCCATAATTCGGCTCCGAATAGTTAAATCAACTCTTAAAAGCAATTTCATTAAATAATTTCACTAAGTACTTAAGGCGTAACGTATGAAAATGTTTATGATAAAATTTCAAATTTCACTAATAACTCACTTACAAAGAGACTCAAGGGTTTAATACTATGATATCGAAAAAGGTAAGTGACAATTTTTCTTCATAATATTAAACTTCTTGGGTATCTTTTACAATAGCCCTCAAACTCGCGAATTTTATGAAACGAACATTTTAACGATCATTTTTGTTAGTGTTAGGGCTGGAGTTAGGGTTTAGGGTTAGGGCTGGAGTTAAGGTTTAGGTTAGGGCTTGAGTAAGGGTTTAGGGTTAGGGCTGGAGTTAGGGTTTAGGGTTAGGGCTGGAGTTAGGGTTAGGGCTGGAGTTAGGGTTAGGGTTAGGGTTAGGGTAAGGGATTTTTTAAAAAGAAACAACAAAGCAATTTAAACATATTTACATGAATTTTTATGAAAGAAACAACAGGAAAAAATACATTACGGTGTGACGAATGAAAATAATATGTAAATAAAAGCACAATGACATGTAAATAAAAAGAAAATGATTGTATTCCTTTTGCTTAAAATGTAGTTTTGTTTTGTTCTTTTCAAGAAAAATATAATAATTAGCAATAAATTATACAGATAGAGGAAGAAAACCACCATGTAATTTACATGGCGTTCCGCTAGTCCTATGAAAATGTGTTCGTTAAACATCATTTTATAAAATCCTCTTTCTATATAAAAGTCAATGTTTTACAACAGGCTGTAAGAATGGTGAATAAACAAGTAGTTAAACAAAAACACCGCCGTGCTAAAAGTTTTTTTTTTATTACTTAACCTCATATTGTAAATGTTATTTTTAACCTTTCTTTCAAGGCAAAAATTGTAAAAATGATTATATTATAAATTATTTCCGATCTACAATGTATCTCCACACGGGCAAGGCCGGGTGAATACCGCTAGTAAAACAAATAACATAAAAGAAATCCTTAAAACAAAGAAGCTTCTTGAATATTGATGGGATGAGTGCTAGCCCTTTTTTACTTAGTTAAAGAGTAGGAGCTTGGATGTAACGAAACCAAGGCCACCATTCAGCCTCGGAGGTTTAGTAATAACGAGATTGGATGGCCTAGATAAGCGTTGACTAAGTAGGTCATGAGGGGAAGCGTTATCTTTGTTTTTATTTATTTTTTTTTTTTTTTTAGATATTCACGAGTTTCTGAAAACTTTTTCAAGCGTAGCTTATTAGAAGACCACACCTCGCCCACTCGCCATTCGTCTGCTGAGGTACGTGCAACTCATAGATCTGAATGTATGCCAAAGGGGCTTACTTTTCATACAAGTGATCTTAGTAGACATGGCCCCCCCCCCACATATATATATATATATATATATATATATATATATATATATATATATATATATATATATATATTATGCTCTTAATTTTTAACTTTAATGCTTAAATTAATCGAGCACGCTGCTGGGATTTTTCCTTCTTCTATTTATCTTCCTCCCACAAGGTAAGATGTGACACAAGGTCGGGAAAGTGGGAAAGAACCCGCGCTCGAGAATTTGAGCACTCTGGCTGTTTAAAAATTGCCTGGGCAGCCCCGTCGGCATTCCCCGGTAGGGGCGCCTCAGACAGTAAACAATAAACTTACTCCTCCCCAAAGAGGGATTTTACCTGCTATATTACAAAGAAGTTATATATATATATATATATATATATATATATATATATATATATATATATATATGTGTGTGTGTGTGTGTGTGTATGTGTGTGTGTATGTGTGTGTATAATAATTAGAAGAAATGTATTGAAAGACTCCATGAATGTAATCGTATTTCAATCATAGATCTCATCAGTCCATTGACTTAACTACTTTGACTAATGCTGTCACTCAGATCCCAGAGAAAACCACCGTTGTTTTTTATCAGCAAGAAATCACTGGTAAGGACTGGTGACAATTAGTGTTTGCAAAGACAGTAGAAAATAATACTAATAATACTAGTAATAATAATAATTAATAATAATCGACAGAAATAAAAAAAAAAGATTGGAAGAGAATATTTGCGAAGAACAAGCAACCTCTTAGAAACAAAATTATACAGCAGAAATCTAATAAAAGGTATAAACACCTGGGCAGTATCACTAATAATATACTCTAAACACTTCATAGGCTGGACTAAAGAAGAACTCAGGCAATTTGACCAGAAAACTAGAAAATTAATGACCATGCACAACGCACTACACCCAAAATGCGATACGAAGAGACTTTACGTGAAAAGAAACTAAGGAAGAAAAGGACTGGTAAGTATAGAATACTGTGTGAAAGACACAAAAAAGAGCTGGAGAAATACATAATCCAGAACACAGAAAGGCTAATCATCGCAGCAAGAGACAATTTCGCAATGAACGATCAAAGAAACGCCGACACCAGAAACAAAATGACAAGAAAACAAAAGTGTGAAAAAAAAACAACTACATGGACGTTTCATAAGATTGACAAGAGAAGAGACACACGAAAATAGCTGAGCATGGCTAAGAAAAGGACACTTGAACAGAGAAACGGAATCTTTATTGACGGCTGCACAGAACAATGCGATTAGGACAAACTACATTAAAGCTGAAATAGATAAAACCTAGGAAAACGCATAAGTGAATGCAGGAAACTATCCCAAAAAGAATACAAGAACAGACATGACTGTGTATGGAAAACAGTACACCGGGAACTATGCAAACGACTGCATTTCGAACACGCGGACAAATGGTACAAACATAAACGAGAGACAGTACTGGAAAACGAAAAACACAAAATCATCTCATACAAACAAGGAGACCGGATGTCATAATAGTTGACAAGAAGGGGAAATCCTTCAAAATGGTAGATTTTGCTGTACCAGCAGACCACAGGGTGAAGATCAAGGAGAAAGAAAAACGAAGCCAATACATGCAACTCGCCAGAGAATTGAAAGGGATATGGAGTATGAAGAAAGTAAACATAATACCAATAATCGTAGGAGAACTAGGAACAGTTCCGAAAAACCTGGAAAAAGACTAGGAGAAATTGGAATCAAAGAGAAGACTGAGACCATACAACGGACGACAATGATGAAAACAGGTAAAATCTTAGGGAAAATCATTTAATGCGGAAACCAACCCACATAAGCTACAAATGCTTACCAGTCACATGGAAGTTGCAATAGTAAGAAAATAAAAACAAAGAAAGAACACCAGCACAGACACAGAAAATGCAAGAAATTTCATACCCCCCCCCCCAAAAAAAAGTGATGAAAATAGACTCGGCTGATACCACGCAAAAAAGTCGTGAAGTGTCAATAAGGATGAAAAGACCGAAGAGGGAGAGCAGTAACTAGACATCTACTATCAGAGTGCGGAGAGTACTGTGACCTTGGGAAGGCTTATTGCCATCCAAATCCCAGAGAAGACCAATGGTCGTTGCCAGCGAGAAATCATTGGTACGCGTCTGTTGTGATAACGCAAATTTATTTGCAATAGTTATCGAAAGTGTACTGGGAATCTGAGGAGACTTGTTTTCACTCAGACTCCAGGGAATACCAGGGAATACCACCGGTGATTATCAAGGAACAATCACCGATGATGACCTGTGTGACCTACTAGTGAGTACAAATAATAAAATAATAATCTGGAAACAAAACGGCGGAAAAAACTGAGGAGAGAAGCAGCGACACGGACGATTTCTAAGACTGAACAAAGAAGGCACGAAAACATATGAACATGACTACGAAAAGGACACTTGAACAGAGAAACGTAATCGCTACTGACACAAAACAATGCGATAATAACGAACTATATGAAAGCTAAAAATATCCAAAACCCAGGAAAACAGTAAATGTAGACTCTGTGAAGAAAGTGATAAAACGATAAATCACATGATAAGTGAATGCAAAAATAAGCCGAACAAGAGTACAAAAACAGGCACAATTGAGTGGGAAAGTCAGTCGACTAGGAACTATGCAAGTGTCTTCACTTTGAACACGCAGACAAATAATACACCTAAAACCAGAGGTAGTATTGGAAAATGAAAAGCATAAAATCCTCGAGGACATGGAGGTACACACAGACAAACTCATCCAAGCAAGGAAGCCGGACATGATAATAGTAAAAAAAAAGGAAAAAATCTGAAAAATCGTAGATTTCCCTCTCTCAGCAAATCACAGGGTGAAGATCAAAGAGGCAGAAAATTGAAGCTAATAAACAGAACTTGCCAAAGAACAGAAAGGAATACAAAACACGAATGCAATCATGATAATACAAATATATTTAAAACTGAAAAAAAAAACTAGGAGAAATTGGAATGAAAGAAAAGATTTACACCATAAAATGCACATCAATTATGAAAACAGCCCAATTATAAAGGAAAATCATCGAATGCGGAAACGACCCTACATAATTAAAGAACATTAACGAGACACAAGTAAGTTAAAATAGAAATATAGAAAGAACATCACGTAAGGCTAATAGAACTGAGATTGTCAGAAATCCAACAAACTGACATACTCTCTCCAAAAGAAAAACACACACACACATATATGTTGGCACCAATCTCTGCTGGCACTATGGAAAATGGTAGTAGAGGGTTAGGGAGGATGGAAAGACCAAAGAAGGAGACCACTAACCAGATCTGAACTGGAAGATTGCAGAGAACATTAGAAACTTGAAGAGTCTTATTGCCATTCAAATTTCAGATAAGACCAACGGTTATTGCTAACGAGAAATCAACGGTAAACGGCTGCTGCGATAACGCAACATTAATTTGCAATCCTTTTGAAAAACATTGGAGAGTTCTACAATCTGGAGAGACTTAGTGTCACTCAGAATCCAGGAAACACCACTTGTTATTGTCAGTGAGCAATCACTGATAATGACTTCTGTGAAAATGTCTAGTGATGTGACACAAGGTCGGGAAAGTAGGATTTGAAAAGCAAGCGCCCGAGAAGGTGAGCACTCTGGCCTACAAAATCAGTAGGGGCGCCTCAGGCGATTAGCAATGAACTAACCCCTTCTCAAAGGGTGAGAAGGCATATATATATATATATATATATATATATATATATATATATATATATATATATATATATATATATATATATATAGTCCACAGCTTTTGGCAACCCTCATTCATCTTTAAGACGTCAAACTGCTTTTGGAAACTACCATTCATCCATTATGATGTCACACTGTTTTTGGCGGTTACCATTCATCCTTTATGATATAATCCATTTTCATGGGTTCTTAAAAGTGCAATCCTAATTAAAACAATGTTTTCATTAAACCATTTTTATTTCTATTCAATTACTAAGTCCTTAAACAAATTCCTATCCTTTGTTCAGTTATCAAGAAAAAAATGTTAGCCTTAGCGAGAATGGTGACGTGGGTTTCACGTCTTGACGAGGTCCATGGGGTTGGATCTGGTTCCGATCGTGATCTTATCGTCTACTTTAAGCACCAGCTCAGAGTGAAGATCAGATGCGATTGGAGGAGATTACATCTCACGGAGTTCGATAGAAAGTGGGTGCACGACACTAGCTTGTGCATCCGTCGAGGCGCCAGGTATGAACATATGTTCCCTGCTTAGGCATGGCACACGCGGTCCTGGGTTCTACGGAACCCACCCCTCAAGCTTTCTTTAACAAAGACGCTTAGCTAGTAGAGTGAATGCGTTCTGACCCTGTTTTTTGTTTTTGGTACTAGAGAGCCTCCCCAAATTTTGTTTTTGCCCTATGTCACCCTATATCTCGGAGGACACCACCACCCATTCCCACATCCCACATCCCATCCAGACTCAATTTACTTTTGACCCCCTCCTTAATTCCTACCCCAACTAGAGACCGATCTGCTTGTTTTCGGATCACCCGGAAAACAGTGGACAGTCTATCACTTAGCAGATGGTTGGGGGGGGGGGGCACTACTAACCTTGTACAGAACTTTTGTAAATATTGTCCCACTCCCCCACAATGAATTTTGAAATAATTTTTTTTAATATAAATTGGGGATCACCTAAGTAGGCACAACCCACAGAGAGAATGAGATATTTTGGTGAGAGAGTCTAGCTACGGGTAAAGTGCACATAGACTAACCAAATGTAAGACCAACGAACCTCTTTGGGGAGGAGTAAGTTTATTGCTTACTGCCTGAGGCGCCCCTACCGGGGAATGCCGACGGGGCTGCCCAGGCAATTTTTAATGGCTAGAGTGCTCACCTTCTCGGGCGCTGGCTTTTCAAATCCCACTTTCTGACCTTGTGTCACATACTCCTATTGTGGGTAGGCGTTAAATAACGGCCTTTTACCCAGGAACAAAGTGTAGTATCTGTTCCGATGGATATTACACGCCATAAACTTGTATTGTCTTGGCCTTCGGGCTTGATTTACGCCAGTCTATGGGTCTGTCCTGTGCAGTTCTAGGAGGTCCACCCTCCCAGGCTTTACCTCCCCTCTTTGGGGAGGAGTAAGTTTATAGCTTACTGCCTGAAGCGCCCCTACCGGGGAATGCCGACGCGGCTGCCCAGGCGTTATTTGTAGGCCAGAGTGCTCACCTTTTCGGGCGCTGGCTAAGATCAAAGTGTTGTATCTGTTCTCAGTGCGAAGCTTTGATCTTCCCAAAGACCAGTGATCCGCTACCGTGCCACCGGCAAGGTTAAAGCGTAATATCACTTGGACCAAGCTCCTTCTTTGAGCTTTTGTCACTTTTTGCCCCCTCTTGGGACTGTTCTTACTTTTTCGCCCCCTCTTTGGTTTTTTTCTTTTTTCTTCTTCTTTCTTATTTTCCCTGACTGTTGGGCTGACTTAAGCAGCTGGCAGGTTTCGAGGAGACTGACGAACCCGTAAAACGGTGAAGGTCTCCTCGTCTCCAAATCGGCGGGTCTAGTCCGACAGTTCGGTTTGTTCGCCCCCTCTTGGACATTTAATTAGTTTTTCTTTTTCAAGCGTCTGTCTGAGGTGCGCACTTAAGCAGCTGGTAGGTGTTAGGGAGAATCACGTACCGGGCTTCGGTGACGGTCTCCTCGACTCCGTATCGGCGGGTGTCACGCCTCAGTCGGATCGATTTGAGCTGGAGTTACCACAACGAGCAAGGTGTGACCGCGGAGGGCACCTTATTGGCGTTTGTGGAGAGTACTCCTGAGTACGACCCGATGTTGGGGGTACCACACCGAGTGGTACCCTAGGTCTGGAGGGGGGTTGCACACCCGAGTGCGCCCCAGTTGTGATGGAGGAGGTCGCACCGAGCGGCACTCCAGTTGCGCCCTTGTCGGGGGTTGCATACCCGACTGTGCCCCAGTCAGGTCGGAGGGTGGCACGCCCGAGTGCGCCCTAGGGGATGTGGCCACGCAGGGCACCTCTTGTCTGGTGGGGAGTATTGCATCGAGCGGCATTCCTGTTCAGTCGGGGGTTGTCACACGGCGTGACAACCCAGTTGCTCCGTTGGGGGTCAGCACACCCGAGTGCGCCCAACTTGGTACTCGTTCAATTGGCGACACAAGCTTAATGTTCGGAGATTTCGAGGCTTCGGACATCCCTATTAAGTACGTGTCGCCGAGAAAGTTTAATGACAATACCCCATTTGTCACTGGGGGGAGTAGAAAACTCCGGAAGTGTCACTCACTTGATTTGGAAGTGGCACAAAAGAGATACAGGCTAGAGTTATTTTTAGGGTGCTCCTCGGGGGTTCTTCATCCGAGGGCTCGGAAACCGAGGGCCAAAAGTTCAGCAAAAGGAAGGAAAAAGGGGGGTCCAAAAAAACGCCAAGAGAGGCTTGGCCAGCTCTAAGGGGTAGTTCTAAATCTCAGACCCCGGCAGGACAGAAACTCCCATCAACAAAGACAACACCTGTAGACGCAGCAGGATGGGGACCCCAGACGCAGAAGTTTCCAGAGGTGTATCGCGAGCTCTTCAGGGGAAAATACAAGCACTTTACCGAGGGGAGTACACTAAAACTTATCCTCGGTACCCTGGAGAGTCTCAAAAGACGTATAGTATCAGTGGTAACCACAGATGCCAAGTTAAAGGATCTAACTGGGGTCCCCAAAGATAAAATCTTTGAAATGTTGGGGGAGTTGAATATCCCGGCAACCTACGTTATGTGTAAATCATACGCGATGTGGGATATTCTGCTCCCGACCCAACAAGACGCCGAAAATGTGGCAATGGGAGACATAAAATGGAGGGGGCTTAAGATCAAGCCCGAGTACCTGAATAAAAGGCGGACGACCGTCACGATTCTCGGCATCCAATGCTGCGTCAGCGCTGACCACTTAGGCGCAATTATGTCGCAGTATGGTGACGTCGAGGCGGTTCTTCCGGTCCACGGTCCCCGGAACATACTGACGGGAGAGTATGTGTTTAAGATAAGGGTGGGTTACGCTAGTTTTCATGATATACCGGCACAGCTGAAGTGCGAAAACTGGACAATGCCTATATTGTGGAAGGGCGGAGGACACATTGTTGGCACTGCCAGACGCCGAGACATATGGCGAAAGATTGCCCGAAGCGAAAGCCCGTTAAGTCCCCGGTGGCGGTGCCGGTAAAAACATCAAAACCGGCTGCGAAAAGAATCTGGTTCAATCCGACATGAACATTCGGCAGCGGAAATATCTCCGGCAATTGGAGACCTTCACACACGTGAATGGGAAGAGGATACAGGATCTCCGGAACTTTGGTAAACCCCCCCTGATAACTACCTTCGTTCGACAAGACAAAGGTAGCAGGAAAAATCCCTCTGGAGAATGTTGGAGGCGGCAAAGGACGCCATACTAGGGGTCAGATTGATAGATGAGGAGCACCCCTCATTAGCACAGTTAGTGGCCAAATGTCCGGGGAGGGTCCCGATTTACGTTCACCCCTCATTTTTTCGAGCACTTAAATTAACCTTTCTCCTGGACGGGAGAGGTCTGGTTAGAGACGGATGGATTTCGTTCGAACTGCTGACCGGCAGTCTCGGTCAGGCCTTCGGCGTCCTCACTCCCGAGGATTTCAAGTCCATCTGTGACACTGATTAGAAGTGATCATGGATTTGAACTTGGCTACATTAAACGTGAGGGGCATGAGATCTCGAAGCAAGGCTGTTCGCGTGCTGAGGGATCTCGTGGCTCTTAAGGTAGATATTGCTGCGATCGAGGAGACTCACTTCGGTTCTGTACGGGAATTGTGATGTGCTGACTGACGACTTTGACGTTTATTCAGCATATGGCAATCTTCGTAGTTGTGGGGTCTCTTTGCTAGTGAGACGCACTCTGTTCGCGACAGTGAGCGTTGTTCATACGGATGCGGTATGCCGGCTGGTCGTAGTCGATGTTGCCGTTGAAAACAGTAAGTTTCGGATCGTTGCGGTTTATGCGCCCAACATTGATGGTGAGAGGGTTTCCTTTTTTCGACGGTTGGAGACGTTTCTCGAGAGACCGGAGCGTGTAGTTTTAATGGGATATTAGAATGCCGTCCTTGACCCCAAGATAGATACAGTCGGGGGGAATAGAGGGTCGGAAAGGTATGAAAGCAATCTGTCTGACCTGATGGCCTCATGCGATCTGGTCGACAGATTTCGCGTTGATCACCCAGGGCGGGAGATGTGGACGTGGCATACTAGCGCGGCCTTCTGTCCGGGTACTTACTTGGACAGAATGTTGGTTAGAAAAGGCGACATAGATTTTAATACCTTGTCCCACGTTCACTTGGTTAGGTCATTCGAACCATAAATTGGTTATGCTCCGTTTGAGTTCAAGCAATAGGCCTAAGTTAGCTGTATACTGGAAGTTGAATACCTCCTTGCTGGAGATACCCGACTTCCAGGACAAGCTAACATTACTACTCCAGAGGGGATTAGTGGGGGCGGTTATTGGGAGTAGGTATTGGGTTAAAACTAAGGCTCAAGTTAGAAGCTTTTGTGCCCGTTACAGCCAGCGCCTCGCTCAAGATAGGACTAGAACGCAAAAGCGTGTAGATGAGATGATCCGGGCGGTGGCTGGGGGGATTCCATAGAGATAGCCTTAATTAAGGGGGACCTCAATCGCTTAGCTAGCGAGCGATATGAAGGTCAAGTAGTTCGCGCTAGGTTAAAGAAAGTCTCTAACGAAGCTGTGAACGTTGACGCTGTTGAGCGTAAGGCTGCTTTACGTCGTGGCTCGGATGGGTACATTCGAAAGGTGAAAAACCTGGAAGGACATACCCTGGTATTGACTCGTGAGATTTGCGAGGGTTTCTGTGAGCATTTGGAAGATCGCTTCACCCAACTACCCAGACTCCGCGGCCAGGAGTTTGACTGATTCGCCTCGCCTAGAGGCGGCTCGAGCAGTTAGCTGTGATGGTATGGTTACAGAGGGTGAGGTCATTACTGCGTTGAAGCAGGTCGGCTACAACAAATCTCCAGGACTCGATGGTTGTCCGTACGAATTGTATTTGAGGCTGTCGGCCATGTTTGTTCCTCTTCTGAAAGATGTGTTTAACCGCTGGTTGGTTCAGGACTCGATCCCTGGACAGGTTACCAAAGGAGTGGTCACATTGTTGAAAAAGGGGGACCAACGTGGCGGGGAGGATTTCGATACTTATAGGTTCATAACTCTGCTAAACGCAAAGTTAAATATTTTGGCCCGCGTTCTTGCGAATCGTTTGCAGGGTGTTATCGGTGAATTGATCGAACCTGAACAGAATTATGCTGTGAAGGGGAGGTCAATTCAGAAAAACTTGCATCTGGTTCGTACGATCATAGAGGGGACAGAAGACGACGTTTAAGCCGCGCTGATCAATTTAGATCAGTCCAAGGCTTTCGATAGGGTTAGATTTAGGGTTAGGGTTAGGGTTAGGTTTAGGGTTAGGGTTAGGGTTAGGGTTAGGTTTAGGGTTTAGGGCTAGGGTTAGATTTAGGGTTAGATTTAGGGTTATGTTTAGGGTTAGGGTTAGGGTTAGTTTTAGGGTTAGGGTTTAGGTTTAGGGTTAGGATTTTTTTAAAGAAACAACAAAGAAAATTAAACATATTTTCATGATTTTTTTTGAAAGAAACAACAGGAAAAACATAGCGAGGTTACTGTTATAAAATGAATACTGTATTTTATTTACAAGGAATTTTTTTGAAGAAACCAAAAAAAGACATAGCAAAATTACTGTTATAACGACATATTTTTTTTACTTTTATTATTTCTTTTTACTTGCTCACTGTTCTATGTTTTCTGGCACTGTTTCAAAGATAATTATTAAATTAAAGTCTTAAGAGAGTGAATTACAAAATAATTTACCTATATTTTTTTTTACTAAAAATAGCTTAATTATCAAAAAAAGTTAATGTTAGCTAAAACATGTCCGAAGCCAGTGTTGTAAATGTAAACAGATCCTACGGCTACAAAATATCAAAGTATGGCCGTAATAGTTTTTATTTTTTACGTTACGTACTGCGTCAATTTTATTAATTAATTTTACATGATGATTGATTAAAATCTTGAACAATTACATTACTCGATTTATTCTTTAAGCATTAATGTAATTTTAAATTAAATTAAAATTATTAAAGAATAAATAACTAATTTATTGTTACGACACATGTAAGAATGTCTTACATGATGTCGTAACGATACATTGCATTAATTCTTTTAAAATAAAGCTAAAAGAATATTTTTTAATTTTAAGTGTGAAAAAGTAAATTAAAGTCAATGACTACACTTATAATATTCATTGAAAAAAAAGTTAAAACATTAAAAATTATTTATTAATAAATAAATAGAATTCAATTTTGAAAGAAAATGTCACATTTAAATTCTATTTATTTATTAATAAATAATTGTTTTAAACTTTTTAAATAATGTTTATTAATGAAAAAATGACAAAACAAATACAAACTTACGTTTTATCTTTCTAAATAATTGACGAAATTGTGAAATTAACGAACCTGTTGAATCTCTAAAAATAAAATTTTGAGGACGGTATGGGGATAGTGGTTGGTGAGCTAATCCCGCCTGTTTATTACAGAACTGGCCTACCATACGTTCCAAGCCAATCGTTAGTAGAAATTATCCAATTTTTTAAATTCTTTTTTTCGTTAAGTTCCTGAGTCTCACATTTGTCAATTTTTGGTTTATTTTCAAGATTATAAAAACATTTCTTGCGCTGATGATAACACGTTCATGTATGAAAGGGAAATATAATTATGTCGCATTTTATATTTTACCAGAAACTCTAATCATTAAAATCACATGAAATTTTTTTGAAATTATGTTATGTTTTTGGTGAAAATATTGATTAAACAAGGCTTTATTCAATGATAACATTGCCAATTCAAAAAAATTAATTTTTCTTCGAGTTATAGTGATTTTATTAACACGGAATTTAGGAGCCTTTTTCGTAATATATACGAAATAATTTTTTATTTTTTTTTATTTTAAACATCTACAGTGCTTTATCTTAATAATTTTTTAAAAATTCATACATTCTTTTTATCAATACATGAAAATATAACTTTAGTAAAGGTGTATTTTGTTGTAAAAAATAATAATTTTCGCTAAGATTTAAAAAAAATAATTGTTTCATTATATTACGTGATCGTTGATTAATAAATCCTGAACATTTCATTAAAATTGGTTGATTTCCTGAATTTTCGTGAATTTTTAAGTGAAAGGAGGGTCAAAATGTTTTTACATTTTGGGAATTGGCCATTGATTTTGCACGTACCTAGTTATTAAAACGTTAATGTATTATTTATATGAAGAAGGCAATGCTATAAGCAAATACAAAGATACACAGACGCATTTGGTTAATCGAGAGTTTATACATATTCCCACAGTTTCAGTTTCTTTGGAGTATTTTAAATGTTTTTTTAGAGGCCACAACCTCCCTTTTGAAATTCAAATATTTCTAATTTGCATTAAATTTGATCCATAGTCACTAAACACTAATTAAACAGGATTCCCTGAATTTTCATTTCTTCTTGAGACTCCATGAGCTTAAGCCTTAAATTTGACGTTTTTTCTAGAATTAAAATCCTGCAATGGATTTTGATCAAATTTGGGACAATGATTCTAGACATAATGTTTAATATCATTGTATCTTTAATTTAATCTTCATAAGACGATGTAAAACTGTTCTGATCATTGAATTAATTTTACCCGTCCTGGGATGAATATTATTCTAGTATATATATATATATATATATATATATATATATATATATATATATATATATATATATATATATATATATATATATATTTGTCCTTTCGAGTTTTTTGACACATTCAGTTGTATGTACCTCCCTCCCTTATACTCCGTCTGGACAGCAAATGATTTCTTTCTTTATTTCTATCTATCTATCTATCTATCTATCTATCTATCTATCTATCTATCTATCTATCTATCCTTTTTAATTCTACCTCCTCTTTTCTACTTTATTTTATATATTTTATATTAATATATTTTTATTAATTTTTATATTTTTTGTTTCTTGTATTTTGGTTTTGGACTTTAATATTTTGATTTATAACGGTCCCAACCACGTGACTCCCTACATTTTGAAATTTAAATTTCTTTTCTTTTTCTTTTTCTTTCTTTCTCCATTTCATTCTTCCCAAATATGATCTAGGGTTAAGATCGGATTCTAACTCTGCCTGATGAGATCTCAGTTTGTAATAGATGCTGATCGATAACATCGACATGCCAGTGTCGCAGATTTTGTACATGTCTGTGTAAATAATAATAATAATAATAATAATAATAATAATAATAATAATAATAATAATAATAATAATTATATATATATATATATATATATATCATATTTATGTGTGTGTTTTTCTCTTTATGAGATCCATATTTGAGCAAAGGCACCTCCCACTTCGAAAGCGGGGCAGGCGCTGACCTATTTACACACTCGTATGAGAAATAGTCGAAGAGTAAAGCTACAAGCCATAATGTGACGTACAATAAAAAAGAAAAGAAAAAAAGGAAATAAACAAAGAAGACGAAGAAAAAAAAGATAAAGAAGTAAAGGAAGATGTGCGTCATACGGTAATTCCTTTTCGTCAGTTGCAGTACCAACTCGGAAATTTACAACCTTGGAAGCGGATACAAAAACATAGAATCTAGTACGCTGATATAGATACGCGGATAGATTTTAAAAAGTTATTTTATAACTTAAATGCAATAAGTAATCAATGTTATATATTGTATTGTTAGTTAAGAATACATTTTTATAAAATTACACAGTTGCAGCAATAAAAAAATACACCCGTGTCTATATGAGCGCTATATTTAAGCATTTTTTGTAGACGCAGACATACAAACATTATCACTCCCACCCTCGACCATATATATATATATATATATATATATATATATATATATATATATATATATATATATATATATATATGTGTGTGTGTGTGTGTGTGTGTGTGTGTGAAAAATGACAAACGGAAAACAAGTTAAAGTGCAGGAGAAAAAACAAAAACAAGAGGTTTGACTGGTTTCGTTATATTGGCGAACGTCTTCAGAACGAAACCGGTCAAACCTCTTGTTTTTGTTTTTTCTCCTGCATTTTAACTTGTTTTCCGTTTGTCATATTTCACACATTTTGTCCACCACAACATTTCATTTTCATAAATTATCGTGTACCTTACCCCATATATATATATATATATATATATATATATATATATATATATATATATATATATATATATATATGAATAGAAAATATTCCAGATTTCATTTAGAAAAAAAATTATTATCAGACAATTATTTCTGCCCATTCCGAAAAGATATTTTTTAATGATATACAAAATATAATAAACACTTACGAAAACGCTTCATCAATGTACATTCGCCACAATCAGGTTAAATCATATCAAAATGCAATCGTATGAATTTTATTTATATATCCCTTTTATGCTTTTCCTTTTTCACTCGGTTTAAAGAGACATTCCTACTTTAACGCTATGCACTTGTTCGTAAAAGTTCGCAAAATATTATGACAATCGAATCTTTTTGACTTTTTCCCTTGTCAATGTTCATGACCTAAAACCACATATAAATGAATAACCACAACGGATCATATTTATCTATTTCTTTCTGTTTATTTTTTATTTCTTTTATTTCTCTTTTGATTATATGGTACACCGAGCAATTGTCTGATAATAAAGTATTTTTGGATGAAATCTTGAATATTTACTAAATAGTTATTATATTTACGATATAAACTCTAGTTGTATTGTACACTATTGAGCTACTTAATAAACTTTTGTGTAAACTTTAATAAATTTATATATATATATATATATATATATATATATATATATATATATATATATATATATATATATATATATATATATATATAAGACAATCACTCCTCACAGGGAATGCATCTCCAACCTCAACAGCTATCATAGCTATAGCTGTCAAAAAAACATTCGCCCCCGAATCCACTAAAGAACGTAATACGGTCAGCCACCACATTGTATCGTCAACAACACAAAAGCGAAAGACCGTTACCACAGCCCTGGCTCAGCTTGCCTCTCCACTCACCCTATGCAGTGCCGGCTCCAGCTCCTTGTAACAGCGCCTGCTCGAGTGGTTTCAGTTCCCATTTCTTCTAGTGCCCTCTGCTCCAGCGGCGCCTTCTACAACTCCTTTCAGCAACGCCTCCTCAGCGCCTCCTATTCCTTGGGGCGACTCCTGTTCCTATTCTTTCCAGTGACTCCTGCTCCAGCGGCGCCTGCTCCGGTTCCTTCCAGCGGTTCCTGCTCCAGCGGCTTTTCCTCCAGCGGCTCCTGCTCAAGCTCATTCCAGCGACTCCTGCTTCTATACCTTCCAATGATACCTGCTCCAGTAGCCCCTGTTCATGCTTCCTCCAGCGGCTCCTGTTCCTGAACCTTCTAGCTGCTCGTGCTCTTTCTAGTTGCTCCTTCTCCAGATCCTTCTGCAACGGCTCATCAGACTCGTTGCTGAGATTCTCCTTCTTTGTGCCAAGGACTAGTGTAATTTCACGACGTCTAAGTCGCCAGGCGACGAGTGTTCTGTCTAGTGTAGAATAAATCACTTAACATTTATCTCCCTTTGCCGACTCTATTTTCTTAAGGGATTTGTCCAGCCCGACACCGTGCGAGAAGCTTCAGGGCCCTGTTCACGTTATCTCAGCTGCCTTTTCACCGAACCCTCTTTGAGGATTTCAATCTCTTTTAATATCCCCAATTTCTGAGCATCTTTGGTAAGAAATATTGCCTTTCTTCTCTTTAAAAAGAGAATTAAATAATGCTACTATTATTTTCTATTCATATTTCTATTATCCAGAGAAAATTGTTTACCGTCCCTCGCGTTTAGTCTATATCTCGTCGCATAAATTTATTTTTCTTTCCTAGTATTATCTTTTATGCTCAAAACATTTTAAATTCTGTGAATTTGTTAGCTTACGGCCCATTAGACTTTAGGCAACTCCCCGTCCTGCCTCGTCTTCATTTTTATATTTACGTGTTTCTGAAATAATGTTTTTTTAAATTCCTTTTCAGTTTTTACATTTGTTGATAAACAATAAACCTGTGCCTAAAATATACCATGCCTCAAAGTTTTGGTTTTTCGATAGGAGTTTATACTAGCTGTCCGAGGGTTGTACGTTTTCTACAAAATAAACGCATCACGGAGACAGCATACTAACCATTATGCCGAATTGGCTGTAAACCTCGGATAATGACTTTAAAATCTATACGGACCTCGAAACATTCCAGATTATATCAATCTTTTTTTTTTTAATAATAAAAGATATAAATATATTTTGACTCTTTAAGACACAGAACATAAGAACTGCAAACACTGATTTTAATCTGGTGATCAATTTAAATTTATGCATATTTTATTTTTTTGAAAGACCAAGTAACATTATTTTTAGCAGTAGGCATACTTGTTTAAAGTTTTGCCAACTTTAAACCTATCTATCTATCTATCTATCTATCTATCTATCTATCTATCTCTCTCTCTCTCTCTCTCTCTCTCTCTCTCTCTCTCTCTCTCTATATATATATATATATATATATATATATATATATATATATATATATATATATATAGCGAGTAAGCTATCTATATATGTAGCTAACTAGCTAGTTAGCTATTTATCCATGTAGACAACTAGCTAGTTAGGTGACGGTGGCTAAGTGGTTAACGATACGGACTGAGCCCGGTTCGTTCCATAGACATACTTTCACTTAGGATGTTGGCAACCTTCACGTGTACGTACCAATGCCAACAATAGAATCTTCTGATTCATACGAAATGAATGAAGCTATATATCAACGTAACTAACTAGCTAGTTGACTATCTACTTATGCATCTAATTAGCTAATAAGCAATCTATCTATCTAGCCAACTGGCTTCTTATCTATCTATTTAGCTATCTTGCTAGTTATTTATCTATCTATGTAGCGAACTAGCTAGTTAGCCATATATGATACATAGTTGGTCAAATAATACATACTGAATTTACTATGCCGAGTTCAAATCCAATCGAATCTATCGTGGTTACTTACGCTCTAATACTGTTAGGAAATTTATGGACCTACAATTTCTCTTAAACTGTTGGCAAACTAGAAAATTATGTTCAACTAATCGCATATAATAATTAATCGTTTATCTTATATATGAAATAGTTACTCTACTCACTGTTTCTTTGACCTTAATAGCCTCTTTTTAATACAAGGTCGATACTTAATTCTGTTTACATATAGACATATGATATCATTCTGAGTATGTTTTCTAAAAATTGTTTTCCCAATCGATTTCTCTGATTACATGTATTATACGAATTTATATATATATATATATATATATATATATATATATATATATATATATATATATATATATATATATATATATATATATATATAATCCGAGTATGGTATAGATCCACAGGGTATAAATACAGGGGAGTTGAACCGGGTTTATGATAGTGCTCAATAAAAATATAGAGCAGAAATATAAATATAAATGCTAATTTATTTAATTTTGACTACAAAATTGATTTTGTTTCACGAGAGCAGTTTGTGTGGCTCCCGTTCTTCAGCTCTTAAAATAAAAATAATTTTATCTATATATATATATATATATATATATATATATATATATATATATATATATATATATATATATATATATATATATATATATATGTGTGCTTTTCAGATTAGGTGGGAGTAGTTTTCACCTACGGAGAATTATGTACTTATACCCTCACTCATGAAGACCGGTGACAAATTTAGTAAAGCATATTTTTGCCGACTCACTGGTAAATTCATATTTCAACCATTCGATAAATATTTGAATAATCGCTGCATTTCTTTCTAAAATATCGTTCTACCTATTTTAAACTTTTATTTGTTATATTTACCAAAAAATTGAAATTTTACAAAAGAAAATTTCTTCACGCGTGTACATTTGTATTTTTGTTGAAACAGATCCAACCAAACATTAAATAAAACATATCATTAAAATTCCCTGATAACCTTTTGAAAATTGGTGATAGCTTTGAGCATCACCGCGTTTGTTACAAATTTATCTTTAATTTCGATTAAAACGTTTATTGAATAATCATGATTGAGAAAAGCGAATATTAACAATAATATTGACGAGGAAAACGTTGGCTTCCTTCATAAATGTATTGCAAGGTAAGTTTATTAATTTTACGTGATCACAATTAAAATTTATTTAATTCTTTGAAGGAGAGATTCGAGTTTCAATAAATTATTTACGTGACTAAAATAAGAATTTACAAAAAGATAAAAAAACATTGAAAATTTCGGTTTCTTCATTTTATATATTTTTAAAAGGTATAACAATTTGGGTCAATTACTATTTTAATAACGAAACTATACCGTAATAATTAAATTTAACTTTAAAAATTATACTAACAATAATTTGTTAAAAAAGAAAAGACATGATTCAAAAGAAATGAAAAAGTAAGAAAAAGTCTATCGGGCAACAGCTTTTAATCTATATTTTGCTCCGACATTAAAAAACCATAAACATTTATATATATATATATATATATATATATATATATATATATATATATATATATATATATATATATATATATATATATATATATATATATATATGAATGAGCGAAAAAGCGAGAGAAGTCTTTTTATACCAACAATGAATATATACCCACACATGCGCATATGAGTGAGGAAATAGATAAAAAGAAAGACAAATTTAATAGAAATAGAAAGAGAGGGAAGTAATGTATCTAATGGGAGATTCTCAAGTCTTTTTATGTCAGCAATGTCTTTGGTACTCTTGCCATTTTTATTGAAGTCGTTAAAAGTGCAACAATTAGACATAAACATGTTTTTATATGGGATAATTTTGCTGTGCATATTCTATTTTTCCTCTTTGTTGTTGTTGTTGTTGTTGTTCTTCTTCTTCTTCTTCTTTTTCTTCTTCTTTTTCCGTTAATATATATATAATAAAGTGAAGCCGGTCTATTTCTCGAAGTTTGCCACCTATAGCGTTGAATCTGACCAATCGATATTTGATTCTAACTATCCAATTTTTATTTGTTATTCTTGCACGTTTTATTAATTACAGCCTAAAATGTATTGTGGTACTATATACACTATTAGATACACTCTACTCTGCTAAAAAGTTGAATTTCTGATTCGCAGTTTTACTTGCTTACCAATTTCGTAAATGAATCAGCCATCACATTCTAATAGACAGTTTACAGTTTCGTTGATCGAGCGAATGTCCGAAAAGATATTTTACGTTCTACGGTCGACATTCGTTAGTGTTTGAACTTCAACGCAATTAATAGATGTCATAGCCAAACGACCAACACATCTGATAAGGTATTAAATTATATGTTCGATTCGGAAAATATTTTCATTTTTGAAAATTAAAATAATTTTGATTTCTTTTGTCAACGACTATTTTTCTTTTTTTTCATCTCCGCCGTCGTGTTAGATTCATCAGGTGTTTGGAGAAGATGCGATGGGTGCAACACAAATTAAGGAATGGTTCAACCGATTTAAAAATGGCCGCACATCAGCGAAGAGTGACCAGCATTCTGGAAGGCCCAAAATTGCTGGGAGTGCAGCTGTTGTTGAGAAAGTGCGAACACAGAGATAATGTGGAACGCGACGGCGGAGATGAACACCATTCCAAAAAGAAGACTTCCAGAGGTGTTTTCGGCAATTATTGGATCAGTGGGCTAAGTGTGTGCAAGCACAAGGGGGCTACTTTGAAGGGGATTAGGATCCCAAGCCCATCCCAACCCCCTCACGTATTTGAAATACTTTTCTGGCCTAAGGTCGGATATTTTTTAGACAGGCCTCTTATATATATATATATATATATATATATATATATATATATATATATATATATATATATATATATATACATTCATCCAATATAATGGATTGTTATCCTTCGAGCACAAAAGAGTTGTTCTACAAGGCCCTAGATTCACAAAACTGGTAACATACATTACCAATGTAGTAATCGACGTTATTTATAAATATCGCGAGACAGTCCTGATAATCAATAGCGATCAATTGGCGAGAAAAAACTCCACTGATACATTTGACGTTACTTTGGGCTCGCTAGACCCCGCTGAGATGTCTGATTTTGTAGGCATTTTTATTTTTCAGAAACTAGCAGATTCTAATGAGATTAGTATTAAGAATATAGGGTTATATAGATAATGTCATCTATAGAGATTACAACAAATTCCAAGGCAGAAAAAATAAAATAAAACAATGAAAAATATTGGACTAAAAGTTGATATTACAGCGGGAATTAAAATTACAAATTATTCAAACGTTCCTTTGAATCTTACCCCAAACCCACATGAACCATATATGACAGATAACTTCTGCGGGTTATATGCTAATGTGTGTTTTTATGCTTAATAATAGAAGGGTGATTTGAGTTATCAAATCATCATTTCTTAACAAGCATATTCCTATATCTATCAGTCATAGAATTTGTAATAACTCCCTAATAAAGAAATCTTTAACGGCGCTGGTGACACTTAATCTCTACTCCACCTACACACAAACACGCAGAATATGACGAGTAAATCACTTCGCAGCTCATTTTAACCTTTCTGTCAGTCATTAAAACTTTGTTTATGCATCGCTTATCAGAAATATTTTGTGAAAATTTAGACATTTAATTTTTACTATGATAGAATTCTTTGTCTTCGCTACTAATTTTCATAACGTGGTTTTATGCAGGTTTAGACATTTTTATTTTAGAATATTTTGTCTTCTGTAATAATTTTCATAACCCTTCCCTTTTTGGCTTACAAATCGTGAGTTTTACGGGAACCCTTTTTCAGAATGGCGATCCCCCATAGTTTGGCATTGCCCTTCCTTTAACTGCTGAGTTACGTACAAACTCCTATTACGCACTAGAAGAATATTAAGCAACTTACCGGAGATAGGTGTTATGAAATCTACACGCAACATTGCATATGAACGCATGCATTCCTTTTACGCGCAACAATGCATTAATACATGCACTTATTACTCGCAAAAAGTGCATACCCACATACATTTCTCTTCCCGTGCGACAGTAGTAACTGACATCTACTACTCTACGCTTGAAACACTGTATAATCACACGCACTACTGACTTCAAACTCAGTCTTTGAACCACTCTACCATACTCAATATACTGCACCCCATAGACTGGTATTGTTTTGGTCTTCGGGGCTTGATTCAAGCCTGTCTATGGGTCTGTCCTGTGCAGTTCTAGGAGGTCCACCCTCCCAGGTTTTGCCTCCCCTCTTTGGGGAGGAGCAAGTTTATTGCATACTGCCTGAGGCGCCCCTACCGGGGAATACCGACGGGGCTGCCAAGGCAATTTTTAATGGCCAGAGTGCTCACCTCTCGGGCGCTGGCTTTTCAAACCCCACTTTCCCGACCCGACCTTGGGTCACATCTTATGGGAGGAAGATAAAAACTGGCCTTGTGTCTAACTCATGGAGAGGAGTAAATAAATACTCAATATTCATTGTCGCAAATATCTCTATCCTACCCTACACTTTCTTATGTGTAGACACAAACGTCTAAATTCACATTCTAAGCTGGCAATACCTTGGTTCATCTCCATCTTCTTTCTAGGCGTTGCCATGTCGGTATATTAAAACCTTGTTGAATGTATTTCAGTGTTATCACAGTGCTATTTCTCTATCTGAGGACAATAAACTTTGACAAATGGCTTTGGACCAGCGATCAATGAATAATTTTAATTTGTCAGCTCCAGAATTTGTTACCTGAAAATAACTACATCCCCATCCCGACAGCGGATGAACAGCTTCTGCAGATTACTTGGAATTTATCTCACCCCATCGTTTCCGAAGCTCATTGCAAAACTGTTTATTCTTCCTTGCAACAAATTTCAGTTAGAATCTTCTGACTGAATATGTGACGTGAATTCACTGTCCGGGCCCATCTATTTTTATCCTGCTAGTGCACAGACACATACGAGCCTTACTCGGAACTTTTAATACTCCTGAAGATTTGACCACATCAATATTGACCCTGATCAGTAAAGCCTAATCAAACATTTATCAAACATTTATCACTTTTCAATAATAAAATAACATCTTTCTTTTTTCAATAATGAACAGTATTTCACTTTTCAGCAAAATATATATTTTTTTACTTTGCAACAAAACAAAGTCATTTTTTATCACACTGAACAATTGACCTGTTAATTCAAATGTATTCTCATGTTCTGCTACAACCAATCAAAATCTCTAATTTTTATCGGCTACAATCATAAGGAGGAGGTAATGTAGCCGTTACATGGCACTTCTATTTTGTTTATATGTATGTGTAATATATTGCGTTATGTTGAATTGTAGTTCAATCGGTGTATTAATACACATGCGAATAACGTACCACTGACATGCGCACAGAAATTTGGCGCCAAAAATGATTCAGTTCCCGAGTAGATTTATCACGGCAAGACGTCCTATCATGTTCTCGCCCTTCGCTAGAAGCGGCATGACGAGATAGAATCCCAGGATACCACATTATATTTTGACAAAACATCTCTCTTCATATTCCAGTGTTATTTTTTAATAAAGTTGATTTATATGTTAGTGGAGATGTTGGTATGTTCCATGGAAGTGGGAATAGGAGAGAGAGAGAGAGAGAGAGAGAGAGAGAGGGGGGCTGTGGATCTTGTTTGCTATCTTATCATGCACACTGGATGACGTAAAAAACGAATGACATAAATAAAGGAAAATGACATAAATAATTAAAAAAGAGACAGATAGGAAAGAGTAGAAGAAAGAGAGAGATATAAGGCATGGGGTTAAATGGAGACATATGGAAGAAGGAGGAAGAACAGGGAAGAAAGAGAGGGGGCGAGGGGGGAAGCTTGAGAATTTATTTTTAGAAAGTGACCATGTTTCATTTTTATTGAAAATGCTCAGTGATAATAATGTTTGTAAGATTCGTTTTTTAACGAATTCAAGTTTTGATTCTACCGCGCCTAAATTGTTCAGAGCAGACGACATTTTTCATTGAATTTTAGTGATTGACTCAGGCTCGTCCTCTGATTGGTCAATTTGAGTGACGTGTCAGTTTCTAATGGTAAACAATGCTGATGGCATTTTTCTCGCTAAAATTTTTTAAAAGAAATTATCTTCAGATAAATTCGAGATGTTGACTTGTTAAAATCTAATTTGTCTCCGTAGACAGAATTTTCTTTCCTTGGGAAAATTGTGCCCTCGTTAATTAATTAGATAACTCCTGTTTATGTGAAATCGACATTATTATGTCTAAAATTTATTTAACTAATAATTTAAAAGATGTATTAAAAATAGCGTAGTGGATTTGAGATATTTATCTCTTAGTTACGATGTGAATTTAATTTGGACTACAGACAATATGTTTTTAATTTAATGACCATTTTAATCATAATTCGAGGAAGAGGTCCTAGAATTATAAGGTTGTATTTAAAAAACTCAAATATAAACCATTGTTTATGATGAAAATTATGAAGATAAGTTGTTATTGAAAAAATTGATCACGACAAAGATCCGTAGATCTTACTTAGTCTAAAAGTGAAATACTAATTGTCTTAAAGAATTAATTGAAAAATATCGACATAGGATCGATAATATTTATTATTTAGTCCGAAGGACTAAGAGATTAAAATGATTTATTGAATTCAATATTCGTTTATCAGAGAGGTAAACGAAAAAGTCATCGTAGGTTTGTTTTGATTAGAATCCAGTTTGTAGTCCAGAAATTCGCATTTTATATATAAAAAAGGGAGTTATAATTATTTATAAAAATTAATATAAAAATTGATTAATTTAATTAAGTTAGAAAATAATAATTGTTTGATTTTCAGAAACACTAGTAATATTTGTAAAATTATTACTTGAATAAAAAAACATCCCTGAAGAACAAGATGTCGTCTGCTCAGCGCCTTTTTCCGAGCAAAATGAAAGAAGATTTTCAAGACAAGTTTTATCGCCACTGATGAGCGAAATAAGAAAAATATACCAGAGAATGTCAACGTCTGTAAAAACAGAATTTCCACGTCTGTAAAAAAAATATTTATTGTAAATTGTGAACTGTGAGTACTTTTGTTTGTTACTATTTTCTTTTTGAATGACATATGGACAAATATGCATGTCTACCTATTTTCTTATTTTAACCTTTTTTCTTCCCATTTTATTGTTAATAAATGTTCGATTCTTTGATGCACAGGCAATTTTGTCTGTCTTTTTTCCTATTAATGTTACCAGGAACAAAAGAGGCGTAGAGATGAACTACTATTTATCTACCTCCCACAAGGTAAAATGTGACACAAGGTCGGGAAAGTGGGATTAGATAAGCCAGCGCTCGAGAGGTGAGCAATCTGATTTATTTTAGGCGTAGAGATGAACTCGTCTTGCGCAACAGTCAGTAAGTTTTTTATTGTCATTTAAAGAGGAAATTTCAGAGAAAATTAAAATTTTTCGCAAAAGAGGATAAAAAACGAATGATTATTATGAAGAAAGAAATCTATATATTTTCTTGAAACCAGATGACGTCATCAAGTTAGTATACATTCGTTATACCGTCATCACACACGTCCCAAGACTATTTGTTTTAGATAAATCAGTAGGAGGCGTAACTTGGAATTTCCAAATATTTATGAAAACATTCTGTAATTTACAACTATTTAAATATATATATGACAAATACTTACTCGACGGGTCACGGGTGCTCTGGTAATTTATCAATTTATGAGTTAAAAAACTTCGAACGTATTTAAGCGAGTAAAAAAAATAAAGCGAAGCAAAAATGAAAGTAAAATGACTTCCGAGAAACACCGGGTAGGTACACCTAGTAATTAATAAGATTCCATAACGTTTCTATATGTATACATTTTTCGGGTGTGCAAAATATAGATTACATAAGAAAATTAATTAATCAGAAGGTCAAGATTCATCTTTTACTATTGATACCGTGTAAGCCTGTTGCATCAAATGGGCGTTAACCAGTTGGATCAATGCCACAGAAATGTTATGGGAAAGAATTACTAAAATTGGCGCTCCAACGACCCCTGTACGCAGGTTATGGAGGTCAAAAGAGAAAAGATATCACCGTTCATTCATCTACTGTGAAAGTCACATAGCCTTTTCTATCAACAATTGCTGCTTGATAACATTGATACTTTTAAGTACACTTCATCTATCGAAAAGAACAATTTTCAGAATTTCTTATCTTATATCCGTTGGCTGAAAAAAAAAGAAGCCAACTGAATGATACACACGCGAATAGTTTATTAGAATCAACGAAGGTGGACTATCTTCAGGTTAAGTTTTGAAAAGAGAAAATAAAATGGAAGATTGGTGAAAGGTTTACAAGGCGTTGAACTATCGACCTTTGGCTAGAATATCACTAGCGCCTGCCAAACGCAGAAATAACAAACTCAATAAGGGAATATTGATTCGTCTAAATATCTACTACTACTACTACTACTACTACTACTACTACTACTACTACTACTACTACTACTAATACTAATAATAATGATTCAAGCATTATTATATGGTGATACTTCAGAATTCGAACGACCCAGAAGTCGAACAGATTTCGCACCTGAATGCGAAATTCCAATGAACTGGAACACAAACAGGGTTTTCTTGACCCTTTGGCTATGAGCAAAGTGTAGTTTCTGTTTTGATAATACACTTCATATGTTTCGTCCACGATCAGCGAAGGAGAAATCCTTCTAAACTGAGGAATTTTTATTTTCATCCCGCTCCAGAGTGCCCCGTTTTGGGGAGCTGGATTATCCCCGCATAAAACACCGACCTTATGTCTAAGTCGTCTCTCGTGGGGAGGTAAGTAAATTAGGGCACTCTATGCTTATACTCCGACAGATTGAAATATGCACTATTAAAGCATTTTAACATGTTCTTATTATGGAACGAACTGGAAGCAATACCCCTTCTCCTTTGCCCTCCTCATATTCAACTTCTACCTAGGCAATCGGCATCCCCGCTAAGAGATAATATTTATATAAATATTTTCATTCTCTTCTTCATTGTTTGTATACATCCATAATTTCCCCTGTTTTATGCATTGCTTAGGGCATTTACTTAAATAGGGCACGTACAGGGTTGGCATGGGGATCCTGCGGTATCTGGGAACGAATAAAGTCGCATTTCATCATTTCTTATGGGGATAATTGTTGTGCAATTTGAACGTTTCCATGTTATCAGTTGTTCAGGCGGGATTACATACCCTCTTAAAATATACTATAGCGAAGTACGTTATTATAGTGCCAATAACATAGTACAACAATAATAAATGAAAATTGGCTAGTCAGAATCAGAGTTTCATATGTCAACTTAAATGCTATTTAGGTCCAACTTTTAAAAAATCACAAGATAACTGTAGATGTTAGATGTTTCATTCGTTCTCAGACACCGCAGGATACCCATGCCAACCCTTTACGTGCCGTATTTCTATGTAAGCGATGCATAAAACAATGTAAATTATTAATCAATACACATAATGACAAAAAAAAGAAATGTTACCGGTACTATTATAACACACTTTACTACAATTTATTTACAATCATATAGTTCCGCCGTGACAACTGCTAATATGGAAATATATTTCAATTATGACTGAAAAATCAAAATCAACAAGGGAATAACTGATATTCTTAATTGCAGAATGTGTGTCCTTTGCAACTAAAAGTTTATTTCTTTTTCTGTATACGTTTAAAAAATGTGCAAACGAATAAAAATTAAAAACTAAAATGACTTCCCTGCATCCCGTGCAACGCCGGGTGATACAACTAATTTATTTATAAAATTGTCCCACACCACGAAACATAATACATACCAAGATAGATCGCATTGACCCACAACTTCAGGTTTATAAGGTAACAAAACAGTTTCAATAGTCGGACCATCTTTTTAAATTTTTTTCTTTTAAATATTTACAAGTCTAATATTTCTATGTCTAATTCGTGTTTGAGAAGAACCAATCACAACCAAACAAAAAAGGTGTTTCTATTTACCTCTTTTCAAGTGTAACAAGTTGACATTAGCAACGAATGACGCCGACAAACCTGTAGCACTTGTTTATTCAGTAAATGCTGATTACGAATGGTCATCACCTTATCAACAGTCCCTATTAACTTGCTTCCCCGCGAGGGCAGAGTTAGACACAAGGTCAGTTTTAATGTGGAATCAATTCAGTTCTCCAAATTAGGACAAAATAAAAATTACCTCAATCTAGAAAGATTTCTCTTTCACTAACCGAGAACAAAAAAGATGAAGTGTGGTATCAGAACAGGTACTACATTTTGCTCCTAGTCAAAAGGCCAAGGAGTGTTTATTTATCTCTGTGATATATCAAGGAGGGGAGTTATCGCCTTTAAGCCGAAATTACGGCCATTTTCTGCAAGTTTTTATCTTGCCTAAGGCGCGCTTTTGTCGTGTTATTGTTATAAATACAGGCGGGACGTTAGCAAGATACTGGGTTCGTCTAAGCAAAGTGTAGTATCTGTTCCGATGGATATTGCCCCCAGAGACTGGTATTGTCTTGGCCTTCGGGGCTTGATTTACGCCTGTCTATGGGTCTGTCCAGTGCAGTTCTAGGAGGTCCACCCTCCCTTTCTTTGCCCCCCCCCCTCTTTAGGGAGGAGTAAGTTTATTGCTTACTGCCTGAGGCGCCCCTACCGGGGAATACCAACTGGGCTGCCCAGGCAATTTCTTAAAGTCCCCTAAGTACTCTTTCTCTAGAGTGCTGACTTCTCAACTCCCACTTTCCGACCTTGTGTTACATTCTGTTCCGTGGGAAGCAAATAAATAGGGGTTCGTCTTAGCATAACACGCTCAATGCGTTTAGTTTGTATTTCCATTCTAAGCAAGACGTAATAAATGGCGACGAGGTAGTAGGAGACGATGCGAGGAAGTGATATGCCGAAGGTTATCAAGATAAAAACAACGACATTGAATGGATGTGTTTAGATGCTCGGCACAGAAGTGTTTAATGAAAAACAGAAGAAAGGGTTTTAATGCGCACTTAACAGGAATGGAACGATGTAGATTAGTCTTGGAATAACTACATCGAATGTGTAAAGTTTTCTTTTCGGAGCCAATGATATTGAGAATAAAGGTAAGACAAAGGCTATTCTCATCGAGAAAAATACTATGCTGCGTTATGAAGTTTAACTGATAATCGACCGGAAGGGAAAACGTTTAATTAGTTAGTTGAGCTGATGCAGAGACATGTTAAACCGGCACCCAATGTAATTCATGAACGATTTTTTTAACACGAAGAACAAAAGAGAGGAAGAATCCATAAGTGACTATATAGCTGCATTAAGGAAAATGTCCAGACACTAAAAATTTAAAGAGAGGGTTGGTAAATATGTACAGGACCGCTTAGTCTCTGGAATTAAGGACGTGGAAATCCAGGAACGCCTACTAAGCGAAAGGGGTCTAATTTTTGGGCAAGCTATTGAAATAGCAGTATCAACTGAATTGACTCGGAAATATTACAAATTAATGCAGGAAGAAATTATTGATTATGAAAACCCCACACACAAATTACCCCTGGAATGGAGTAATTTCTTCTTAATAGCCATGATCCTGACAGACATTTGTTATTTCAAAAAGAATATTATTATTAACAGTGAATTATACAGATTGATGTGGAAGGCACCATGGAATTTTCACGGAGTCCCGCTTGTATACTTATTAATATAAGTCACCAAGAAAACGTTTCTCCTACAGTTGCAATTGTTTGACTTGCTTGATTCAGATGTTCGCATTATTTTCCCATTCTTTTTTTAAAATATTAAGTACTCACAAGAGGGACTTTGTGAAAGTTACCAATATTATTAGTGAAAGTGGAATGACGGAACCACACACGCTACTCCAAGACAACAGTTTAATTGTAAAAAAAACCCAGGAATGTTCCAGTGGGGAGTACGTCGTCTTTTTTGTTCTTAAGTTTTTCATTACTTAAATCTTATTTCAGTATCCCAAATTATCTAGATGGAAATAATCCGTAGTTTTTTTGTCAGAAATGTTTAACACGAAGTTTAATCAAAGATTATGATAAGCAATAACCCCGGGAATAATTTCTTATCAACAGTATTTTTATCATTGCGCATTAACATTATTTTCTAACCGCACTGTCTGGCAAGCTCCATCCCCATGTCGCATCACCGCAGTGTTAAATCATTGTGTTTGTTTTACAAGTACTTCCACATAATGTGCTTCGATGGATTTACTGGACTTGTACCTTCTCAATTTAAATAACCTCGACTAACATGACTAGCAACAAAATCGCACCCCTTCACTCTCCTAGATGCTGGAAAATTTTCTACTTTGAAAGCTTTCTTCGGACAGCTTGTCTTTGGAATTCCCTCACTGCCCCTTGTTTCCCCGACCGTACCAACATGAATAAATTTAAATGTAATGTGAACAAATATCTTAATATCCAGGTTGTCGTCTATAAATCTGGCCTATATCAAACTAGCTACTCACGCTTCAGTAGCAATATGGTTTTGTTTGGGGTGAACGAAAAGTAAAAAAAAATATTTAAAAACCAACAACTTACAAGAACCAATTGATGTGTCAAACACGTTTGAAAAAATCAAGGTGTCTATAAATATAACCTTATCTGTCTCATCAAGTCACATGTTTTAAAACTAATAACAAAGAAATGTACAACGTGACTTCATGTTTCGGAAGCGTAACACGCACTGTGGGTAATCGTTGACGCGTCTTCCATTAGTTCGTTTTTCATGGGTTTATTGATTTTAATGTAAAATATGAAAATAATTTCTTTATTCCTTTGTATTTTTTTATGGTTATTCGAACTACTATTCTCATATTTGTTATCATATTCATAACATTTTGATCGATGTAACCCCCGACCTTCTTCCTGTGTATCTGTTCTAATTTTTCCAAATAATACAAATTACAATCCTATTTTTGTTCCGTCAGCCATGACTATGTAGACGTCTTAAGTAATTTTTATTTATATTCTTAGTATCTCTTGTACTGAGAATTGGATCTTCAACCCCCAAAAGACTGTCACTTAAAACTGATTATCACTGAGCACTTTATCCGTTGTACAACGGTTACATGTGGATAGTTTGGAAGTTACATCAAGCGAAACGTTGTGAAAATAACATTGATGAGAGCAGTAGTCCGAATAATCCAAATAATATTATCAATCCTCATCGAAAGATTCAGAAACATAATTTTTGCAAATACACATCGAACATAGTTCATAAATAACTTATTTTGTGATTAAAAACAAACAACAACAAAAACAGACAATTCTATTTTTAATAGCAAACATTTATTGACTGTTGGTTAAGTTCAATGGTCAACTTTGTATGTTTGTTTGGCTGATTACAGGTCGAAGTTTACTCGCGGTACCTCTGGATGTCACCGTTGCAAATAGGGTCGGGTTTGTCGGCGTCATATCACCCGATTAAGGTCTACCATCGTTTTCGTCGTGCGTACGTCCTATCTGAAACCGATAGGTGTTCGATTTTAGTTGGGGGGGGGGGCTGTGTTAATGCGTCGATTTATCTGTAATAAAAGAGACCTCTTATTCGAAATGAAGAGACAACGCTGCGTTGTTACCCATTCACAGATTTCGTTATTTCTGTTGACATTTCTGAGCACAATCCATAGAGTTTGTACTTTATAACAGTGAAAAGTATTAGTCCAAAAAGTGGAACAATAGAATTGACCAACCAAAAGTTAAAATTAATCTTCTCATTTTGGCAAGAGTTCACAAATTCCAACCCAGAACTAAACTTCTCTGTTCTACCCAAAAGCGAATGCCTCCGTATCTTCTTGGATAGCTAGATTCTCTCTATCTCTAAGGTCCGGCGATTTATATAGACCTTATCATCTTTGTTCAATTATCTCACGCCCAAACTTTCTTACTCTTCAAATTTAGAAGGAAAGAAAGAAAGGGTATACACTCAGAAGTATAGCATCTGTTTGATATTACACTTCATCTTAAAAAGATCCTTCTAAACTGAGGCAATTTTGATTTTTGTTCCAATCCAAAGTGACCCTCTTTGGAGGGCTGGATGTTCTCTACGTTTAAAATCGACTTGTACCTAACTCAACCCTCGTGGGGAGTCAAATAAATAGGGACTTTATTTTGGATATATAAATATATTTTCACTGGGAATGTCCGTTTGGAGTAGACAATAGTTTTTCGTGAAAGAATCTCGTCTCCTATTTCAAGTGTTCAGCACCTAGGAAGTTTTCATTAGTTGGTGAATATGTGATCAGGCATAATTCCAGGGCTGAATCATATTATTACGTAACCTTTTTGTACTTCTGTTGATCCTTGCAAGACAAAGCATTTAAATGGAGAATTAGAATAATCAGATGAAACAAAGCGAAGCAACTCCTAACTAACGAGAGGTGCGGGATTGGTCTAATAGACACCGTCGCGGCTTATTAAACCGGCTCTGATGTGTTTAAATCCTATCGGATTTATTGTACTTATTTACGTACTAATACGATTAGGGAAGGTATGAACCTGCACCACGTATGGGTAAAATAACAACTTGTGTTCAATTACTCATATACATTGAATCATTTATAATAGACATTGCGGTACGGTATTAAATGATAGACAATTATAATCAGTTCCATTCTAATATGGAGAACTTCTGCCACATCTCTGGAGGTGCCGCTTAGAGCACTCGTTCTTGCATCAACAGAGAACAAAATTTACTACGCAATCTAGTGGGTGAAAATATTTTAAGTCTTCTACAACCGCTTGCTCACAGATGGGATTTTGTTAATCTTTTTCTACTCTATCCTTATCGTTTCAATGGAAGGTGTTTGACCGAGCTCCACTCCCTCGTTGATCTGTGTGAGATATTCACAATAAGAACTCGTCTCTCTACTACCGTTGTTAATAACTTTCCTTTTTACCCGTTGTATGTTCCATGAACAGAGTTTCTTTCCTAAAAGTTCACATTTGTGGAATATATTACCATGCAATCGGCTTCCTACAACACGGTCGTTTTCAAATCCAATCCCAACAAATACTTGTCATACCCCTTCTTAATGAGTTCTTCTCAGAATATTCTACGTTATTCAACTGGCAATCCATCTAACACATTAAACCTTATCCTCGAGTGGTTTTTAACCTTGATAAGTTTTATATGACATACTCACGAGCAACGAAGAACACAACAACAAATAGCCGACCTTACTCATACACCATGATGCTTGCTTTATTTTCTCCCATACCAAACATGTTCTTTGTCTGTTATTGTCTCTCAAGCCCTTAATCCGGGTGTTTCAGAAAAAAAAATAGCATATTCCTATTCAAATCGCACTACACTCTCAATTGTGTTCATTCAATACAAAAGCGGATTCTCTTGCGCAATGGACACTGAAAACACCCTCATCCGCTTCGCTGCCAGACTCCTATTTCGGTTCACCACTTCTACTACAATTTATATTTGATATTATGGTTTATTGTTTACATCAAATTATTTTCTAATGATTAATAAAATAATTTTGCTTTGAATAAAATGATTATTTATCAATTTAATAGTATATAAAGAATGACCAAAACTGAAATATTTTTTTTTTAAAGCAGGGTTATCTCACAGAATTTTGCCACTGATACATTATTAATAATAACAATGATGACCACCAAAGTTTCCCTAGTTTTAAACATTTTTAGATTTTCGCCAGATGAAGATAACATTAGTCAAAACACTTATAACCTTTTGTAATTGTATAAATGACAACAAACTTCCGGTTAAAAGTTTATAGACTTGCGCACACTTGCCAAATTGCATGATGGATTCACTTTTTATTATAAAGGAGAATCCTAACCAACCTCTTCTTGGCTCATCCATCGATTGATGGTGAAACAGCCATTATGTTTTTTTTTTTATCTTAAGGCTTATTGTATATGCGGCACGCAACATCTAGAAATGGTCCATGGTACTCCACTTACAAGAGCAGTTATGCTTTCCCATTATCAAATATAGCCATGTTGTTCTCAAAATTAAATAATCAGTTTTGTTGATGAGTGCAACTAGAACTACTGCTACCCGTCGAATAGCAGGATTTTTGCTCAAGGTCTAATTATTTAGATCCGTCGTGTTTTGTTTATGCCAAAACATATTAAGAGAGTAATCCCGAGAAGGGTGGGGTTCTTAACCACGCCCGGACGACCATTCACCATGGAGAAGTTATTTTTTTGCGTCGCATAGTGCTGGCATGTATTGAGACGAGTTAAGGATATCACCGGGGGCCAAATCTGAAAGCCCATTTATCTGCGAAGCCATGCTGTTCTCAGAACCAAGTCATCAGTTTGTTGATGAGCGCAACGTGAACTACTGCTACCCGTCGAATAGCAGGATTTGTGGTCAAGATTTACTTTTTTAGATCTGCCCTTTTCTATCTCTGCTCATGCAAATTAACTGGGTGACCTCGAGAAGGATGCGGCTCCTTATCACGCTCAGGCGGTCATTGACAATGGATAGACTATATTTTGCGCATCACATAGTGCTGGGATGCGTAGAGACCAGTCGGAGACATCAGTAGAGGCCAACTCTGCAACCCCTTTATCTTAACTAAATTACTTTTTAATTTACTACTTGTTCTGGTAATAGATTACAACCATTCATAACTACTTACATTGATTAATTTACTGTTGTTACGATTCAAAACGGAACTATTTCCTCTGCTATAGCATAAGTCTTGTTATTTTTTTATTTTCTGGACTATATTACCTGCTTGGACTCGTCGGCCAATTGTAATTATATTATGCTATTTTTATATTTAATTCCACCATGCTTACTCTTTCAATTTAACAACAATAAACTATTATAATCTAATATATAAACTTGTGATATTTTAAAAGTTGGACCTAAATAGCATTCAAACTGACATATACAAATTTGGATTCTTGATAATTAATTTTCATTTTTAGTTTTATACAATGTTATTGGTACTAAAATAACGCCCTTCGCTACAATTTATTTAACAAAAATTACATAGTCCCGCCCAGAAAATTGGTAAAATGAAAATATTTTTCAATTATGAGCGAAAAATTAAAATCAGTAAGGGGAATAACTCATCATTTTATTTAAAGAAATAAAAATTATTTTTTCTGCATAGGTTTCAAAATGTGCAAAGAAATATATGTCTTAATTGCGTCACGGACAACGTCGGTTAGTATAGCTGTTTGTTTTATATTTAAATATTCATATAGATGAATGTTTGTGTTTAGATTTATTGTATATTTTTCGTGATAGAATTCAATTTTTTTTTCAGTACTGGCTCTCTTATAAATTTAATCGCTAATTTTTCATCGGTTGAAGAAAAATATTCAGAAAATAATCACGAGGAAGGATATTCATCACAGATTTATTGCAGCCGAGCGAAGCAAATTATTAGGGATAATTGATGAATATAAACCCTTGGCCAATAAAAGAATACATTTTGTAAAGAAGTATTTTAATTTAAAACAATTACGGCACTGGTTCTTCGAACTTCTTTCATTTTAGTAAACGGTTCGCAAAAAAACCTGCGTAAATCGAGTGAACGCAGATAGCACTTGATTTCAGTAATTTGATATTTAAAGGAATTCGACTTTTACATGAGTACATACGTAACACAGAGAACTCCACGAAATATCAGCAAAAGGATAAGGTTAAACAACTACAATTACAATTGGTGTTGTTTTCTATTAAAAGGAGGCAACTATTCATTTACTGACCGATAGAAATTGTTATTTTGGTATATTTAAATCGCAAGCCAAGTTTAGAATTTGGGACAAGATAATAAGCAGATAATGGATGCAGTCGTTGAGTCAAATAATGTGCTTTTTGTAAGTTCTCAAATACATAGTTTCAAGGTGAGAGGTCAGTGATGCTTTTATCTGACATGTTTAGCTGATAATGCATTAGCAAAAGCCATGCCAAGCTAAAGTTGGATATAAGGAACCAACATTTGTTATGTTAAATAGTACGGGTTTTATTTTACTTTCGTTTTTAGCTGGTAGTATTTTGAATTCGTAGCCATGAAAGAGAGTGCATTTAAAATCACTAATGCGCCATATAAGAAAATGTAGACTTTGTGAACAAAGAGACGAAACAGCAAACCACATCATAAGCGAATGCAGCAAACTCGCCTCAAAAGAATAAAAAATAGACATGACTGGATTGAGAAATTATCTCATGTGAATTGTACACATGCCTACAATTTGAACACAGACAAATAATGCATACTAAAACCAGGGAACATATTGCAACATTAAATGTATAAAATCAATCTAGACGTTGAAATACAAACAGGCAAATTAATCCAAGCTAGAAGACCATACATGATAATTGTACACGGGGATGAAAAGATCTACCAAATAATTCGCCGTATCAGCAATTAACAGAGTAAAGCTGAAAGAGACAGAAAAAAAAAACTAAGCAAATTTGTCAGAGAGCTATAGGTGCTATGACACATCCAAATTATGGTAATATCAATAATTGTAGGAGCACTAAGGACAGTCGTGAAAAAACGGTAGAAGACTACAAAAAATGGAATCAAAGGAAGGATTGGCACAATATTAATCACGACACTGCTGAAAACATATTAAGAAAAATTTATGATGCGGAAACCAATCCATATAACTAGGTAATACTGATCAATGAATCAATACTTGAATGATACAAAACGGTACTGAGACAAACGCGAGTAAATGAGGAAACACGCATATTAAGACAAGCTTACGAGAGTTGTAACTACTTAGTTATACTCTGACGATGTATATAGAATGATATTATAAATTGATCCACCTCCTCAATTATAAAAACAACAACAAAAAAAAAAACAAAAAGAAAGTGGCTCCAATATAAGTTGGTGCCACGAAAAATGAGAACGGAGTGTTTGGGGTGATGAACAAACCGAGGATAAATAGCACTATCCTGACCTCCACCGGCAGGGTACACAGCGGATAATACTGGACAATTTTGTAGACTTACTGTCACTCAGATTATAGAAATCCCATGTGGTTATGAGCGAGATCACGGATAAGGACTAGTGTGAGAACTTCAAGTGAGTAACAGTAATACTACTTGTTTTATTGGAGTTATATAATTTTTGATATTTACGAGTATAGTTATAATTTGCATAACTATTTTTAAACAATTTATAATAAGTTTATGTTTAGGGTTATTCGTTTGTAATTATTACATTCTATTTTCATATATATATATATATATATATATATATATATATATATATATATATATATATATATATATATATTATAATATAAAATGAAGTAATAAAATAAGGTGTCAATCAAATTTTATTAGAATTCAAAGTTCAAGCAAAGTATCCTTAAGTCCTTAGCTCATGAGTTTTCAAAGATAATTCTTCTCTTCAGAGGACATTACCGCAGTTATACTACTACAGGTAATAAAATTACTCTTTGAAAATATATAAAATTATATACACAAATACATAAAAATACATAACATCAAACATATCAACCCAAAAACATACTTTTTGTTGAATCCATACAGTCCATCCAGGTCATACAAAACATACAAAGTATGTTTTTGGGTTGATATGTTTGATGTTATGTATTTTTATGTATTTGTGTATATAATTTTATATATTTTCAAAGCGTAATTTTATTACCTGTAGTAGTATAACTGCGGTAATGGTCCTCTGAAGAGAAGAATTATCTTTGAAAACTCATGAGCTAAGGACTTAAGGATACTTTGCTTGAACTTTGAATTCTAATAAAATTTGATTGACACCTTATTTTATTACTTCATTTTATATTATAATATTAAAGCTCTATCCAGTATGTTGAGCTTCAGTTTTTATCCGGATGTTTCACTAATTATAAGATATTAGTTGATGCTTATATCTTTTGTTGGATTGCTTCATATATATATATATATATATATATATATATATATATATATATATATATATATATATATATATATATATATATATATATATATATATATACATATATATATATACACACACACACACACACCCACACACACACACACACACACACACACACATATATATATATATATATATATATATATATATATATATATATATATATATATATATATATATATATTATTAACAGTAATTAATTAAAACTGATTTTATAAAAGAAAGAAAAATGAGCCAAAACTTTCTTAAAATATCAAGTTCATTAATTTTCAAGTGAGGAAATTTAAATAAAAACTAATATATCTTAGCTAGCTAGAATAAAATATATACTGACAAGAGATAATAGCAGTAAGAAGTAGTTGTTGCGACCCAACGGGTCACGGTTACTTCTAGTTGATGATAAAAGTAGAAGTAATTCTTAAAAAGAAAGCAACTTTAAATAACCTATTCAATAATTGAGCACTTCTGTTGGTCACTTATAGGCTACTAAACTGCTTGTAAGAATGGCACCACATTTGGCATGAAACATCTTTCGGATGGCCGGTGTGTAACTTTATGTTCAAAATTACTACTACCACTACAACTACTACTACAACTACTACTACTATACTATTTCTGGTCAACATCACACAAATCTTTGTAGTCAGATCCTTGAGGTGTTAAATGTTGCATAGCGAATCAAATAATCGTACTACTACTACTGCTACTACTACTACTATTACTACTACTACTACTACTACTACTACTACTACACCATAACAACAACAGCAACAGCAACAATAACAACAACAACAACAAATAATAATAATAATAATAATAATAATAATAATAATAATAATAATAATAATAATAAACACAACTTTAAAAACTATTGGGTATAATTGAGCCAAATGTATCATGGAGAGCTTTGGTATGCTGAGTTTGTCATAGGTGGTCGAAATTAATATACTACTAATACTACAAATACTATTACTACTACTACTACTACTACTACTATTATAATTATAACCACTATTACTACTATTAATAATACAATAATTATCATAAACACTGATATAGTCTAAAATTATTGGGTATAATTGCACCCACCTGTATTAGTAAACATATTAATCAAGATCTCGTGTATATGTGTGTCTCATCTATATGCAACCTATGTACCTTTGCTAAATACACATTAAATTACTTTTTTATTCACTATTAATCGAATATTAATAAAAAATAAAAAATAAAATATAAGAAAACTAAACTTTAAAAAAAAAATCCTTAAAAATTTTTTTTTAAACTGAATTATTTTTCTCTAGGCCCTCAATCAGTCAATGACTATAGCCGGGACAATGCTGGGTAAATACAACTAGGATGGAATAAAAAGCCTTAGAATGACTGAGGTAATAAGATTACGAATACTTAAATAATGCCCTAACAAAACTTTGGAACAAGCTAAAAATGCCGTCTCTCTCTCCCTCCTTCTTTCTCTTTGTTTCTATCTCTAACTGCTAGTTACCATCCCTTTGCTGATTTTGCTCCAGTTAAACCACCTACAGACACAAGAAGATATTTTTAAAAAGAACGTTCAACTTCGTGTAAAACGTAAAATTGTTCTAAAGCATTTTTTCAAGCACGAATCAATTGTGTTCGTTTTACATTGGTTTGCCTTTTGAGTCGTTGCAACAGAAATTCTACTTTTCTTTTTGCATGTAATCTATTTATGGTTTTATTAACAGAAAGAACAAATAAAAAAACAAAACAAAGCAATCTGCGCGCCAATTTTACTAGCAACGAACACGTGTTGGGTTGAACCAATTTTTAAGGCCATGACCCAATTCTCATGTGTCATATTGTGCAGAGCCTTGCACACAACAGCAGAGATACGCATTTGTATCGTGTGTAAAGTAGATGCGTGTAGGATGTTTATACATACAGATCACTCGTTGAATATGACGGCATTACTTACATAGAACTCAACACATGCTAGAATGAGATAGTCGGTAAGGTTTGACAAGAATCAAAATTAGCTTGAGTATGTTTTATCCATAGCCAGTCGAAGTTACGTCATCGCCAATCAGTTCAACAGTGGTTTTGTTTCTGTCAGGTTGAGGTATGGTTCTGTTCAGTCATAGGAAGCCAATTTTCCCAGGCTTTAGTTTCTCTCTTTGAGAATAGGTGCGTTTATTGCTACCGAGAAATGCCGACCGAGAGACTCAGGCATTTTTGTAGGCAAGACTGCGCTTCTCCAAATGTGCTGGCTTTTTCAAACCTCACTTAACCCGTGAGAACGTAAGTAAACTCATGCAGAAATCAGAGTAGAACGGTGTTTTGTTTTAGAACAAGAAACCGGGTCGAATATATTTTCGACGTCATAAATTATTTCCAGTAAATTACATTTTCTGAGAAAGTTTAAGTTTAGAAACGATAGAGTATTAGACATTTTACAATTTTATTTGCAAGTCAAAAAAGATGTCCAGTAGACATCCAATGAATATTCTATCCTTAACATTTTCTGTTAGTTTTAGTTTTACCATTTTCTCAATGTAAAATAATATTACCCCACTCCTCCTACAAAAAAAAAACTGGAAACTATATTCAAGAGCAAAACAGTCAATCAATACATGAATACCTGATGATGATGATGTTGGTAGTATTTGCCTCTACAATATTGAACTGTGAACTCTAACCACCAAGCTAAGTAATAAATTGAACTGCATCAACAGAATTCATTCGGGGAGTAATGGCTATTCATTTGTCAAAGAAAATGAGCAACACTCAGTCATATAAGAAGACCTAACAAGAACTTTGAAATATCAGAATCAAACGCAGATCGTTGGAATGGCTTAGACACCAACTACGTTTAGACAATGAAAGACCATACAAGACACCATCAAGAAGATCCAGTGTCATATATTTGGCGGACTCTGGCAAACATGAATTACTAAAACAATGAATCTATGATACAAGACTTGGTAAGACTTTGTAATGGCAGAAGAAAGAGAGAAACATTAAATTGTAGTGCACAACGTACATCTAAAGAAGACCATTTTTTATTCAATGCATTACTTCATTAAAATATTTGTGATAAGCATTACATTCACAGTTACACATATTTGCTTGTAAATTCGGTTTGTCCGTAACAAGGATTTGTCAAATATATGTAACACTAGAAATTAAAAAAAAAATAATGCTGCGAGATCATTTCAGCAACTGTTCGAAACTGTTAAATTTGACATCCATGAGTAAAGAGCAGAGGGGAACGGATGTAAAGGGACCACGTGACGATTAGCAGATCGAAATGATTTTCGAACGGCCAGTCTAGCCGAACAGAATTCACGATTCGACCAAGTAGGATATCTCCTATCTCTTCGTCTAATAATGATAATAATAATAATAATAATCGTCGTCGTCGTCGTCGTCGTCTGCAACACTATGAGCATTGAAAGGCAGCGAGTAACGGGAAAAAAACATCTTCGGATTGAATTCCTCTATTTATTTGATCTGGCAGCTCGTGGCTTTTCCCTAAGCCCAAATGTTTAACAATATTTAGACGTGGATTAGTAAAAATAAGGTTAAAATCAGAAAATTTTCACATCAGTTAAAAATTATGGAAGAGAAATAAAAATTCCATTAGAAGTTAAGGGTAGAACGCGAGCTATGTGTACAGAGAAGTTGTGTGAAAGGTGGAAGTCAGCGGTGACACGTAGTGAGCAAGAGATAAAATGTGAGGTGATTTGGTTTAGTCGCTTTTTCGAAGCTCCGTCTTCGTTAAAGCACCCTTCCCTCTGTGATGGGAAGCTGCAGTTCCGTGAGAGAATAAAACATCAAATTGCGTCATTAGCCATTGAGGAACAAGATTGTTTGAGTTTTTATTTTATGTTGTCCATTGTTGCAGATACCAGGCGAGTGAGACAGCGAAAGATTTCGGCGACCACATAAACACTGCGACTTCAGAAAGACGAACACCTGGTTTTTGTCGAAGAAGTTTACTACAGACAAACAATGTGGATCGAAAAAGACCTCACACTATGTTACAAACCCCTTCTTTGCTTCTGTCTCAGTGGTCAGTCCATGCAACCAGTGTGGTTTGATACGAACGTGGGGTTGCCATCGAAATATCATAACGGTAGTGTCCAGTCACTGGAATCCGGCCTGGAAATCCGACAGCCTAAAGGGTACTATGATAGGGGACATATTTATAGGGGACATATTTATAGGGGACATATTTATAGGGGACAACCTGGGTTGAGAGTTAAGCAGCAAGATGTTTTTTTCATATTACATTTAAATTTCTACACTGGTTATTGATCGGGAAAACAGGGAGCATGGAGGGAATTTCAAAGACAAGCGGTCCGAGGAAAGACGCTATTAGTGTATAAAGTCTTCTAATATCTAGGGACCTCTACGGTGAACGGGCGGGATTTTGCTGCTAGTTGGATAAGTTGGGGTAATTTTCGTTTAAGTGCAGTCAGTTCATCGGAGTATATTCCGTGGAAGTGCTTATAAAACAAGCACAGTGATTCAACATCCAGTTTTGGACCTATTCTACTACAGACTGAAGGTCATTTCCCAAGTATCCAGCCATTGCCTTGCACGTGTGGCCATTCAAGTTATGCAGTTTCTCGTTTCGAATAGACATAAATTGTTTGTGACTACAGTCCTGTTAATTTTTAGAGACGCCTCGCTGATGACTATCGTTTGGCTAGAAACGCAATTCAAAAACAAAACAAAGCAAAACAAAACAAAACAAAACAAAACAAAGCTAAACAAAACAACACAACAATGAATTCAATAATAAAAAAAATAAAATCTTTAGCCAGAATCAACAGTAAAACAGTTTTTTGTTTTATATTTTTATTTCATATTCTTATCCGCACGGTTGCATTTGGCACACTACAGTGTCTGTAAATACCTTTCTGCTTAAAAGTTATATTCGTATTCAGATAATGTTTTCTCTCTGTATCAGCCGAGCCTACATTGATTGTCGTAGACTTAGTCCATATAGATACAATTCGGATTGAGGATAGGTGTCATGGCTGATTTAGTAAAGAGTTTAACCACGACTATAAATGTCACATGATGTGAATTCCACTGAATACATATTTTTCATCATAAGATAAATACATTCTTTATATTTTAGTGTAAACCTATAACGAAAAGCAAAACACTGAGAATTGTTTCTAAAAGATTAGTTTATACCCGCTCTTTAAGCGGTGTTAATACAGTACGTGGGTATGTCAATTTCCAATTATACCTTTACATACTAGCTGTACAGCGGCAGAGTCGCTTTATAGCTGTACGAAGAAAAATATTTGTGAAATTTCGTGGGAATATGTGATTACGTATATATAATATGAAACATCTTTTTGGCCAAAATCAAAGTGTAGTATCTGTTCCGATGGATACTGCACCCCATAGACTGGTATTGTCTTGGCCTTCGGGGCTTGATTTACGCCGGTCGATGGGTCTGTCCTGTGCAGTTCTAGGAGGTCCACCCTCCCAGGCTTCGCCTCCCCTCTTTGGGGGAGGAGTAAGTTTATTGCTTACTGCCTGAGGCACCCCTACCGGGGAATGTCGACGGGGCTGCCCAGGCATTTTTTGTAGGCCAGAGTGCTCACCTTCTCGGGCGCTGGCTTATCTAATCCCACTTTACTCGACCTTGTGTCACATCTTACCTAGTGGGAGGAAGATAAATAAAAGACACTCAAGCCTAGACAAGATGCCTAGTCTAGAAGAAAGACAACGACAAAATAAGATCAACGTTTGTTCGCTTACCACAGCATTGATTGAGATTTTCTTTGATTTCTCCTTGTTACTGAATGTAAGAATTTCCCAATCAGAAAAAAAACTGGTTGCGAGTTGCCCCACTCTTACTTCACTATAAACTGCACATTGCGCAGGTCCTCTTTAAGTGGGTATGCATCGCCTTTCGAGATAGAAGGAGGCCAGTCAGTCACTTTAACTGTATTTTTCAAACCTCTAAAATGTCATAATATAGACGCCTGATGACCTACTTACAAAAATACCACATCAAAGACTAAACAAAGCTGCGGTTAAACACTCAAGTATAAACAAACATGGCTTCGTTCACTTACTGGGCGTATTTTACCGCTGATATTCAAACATGGCGTCTCACATAATTTGTATTCTTGACTGTAGCGTAAAACGCCAGTTTTTGAATATGCATTCGTTTTTAGAGTTTATTATCTTATATTATTATCTTATATTATTATATTATATTATTATCTTATTATCATTATTATCATTATTATTATTATTATTATTATTATTATTATTATTATTATTATTATTATTATTATTATTATTATTATTATTATTATTATTATTATTTATTGTTCTGAGTTTATTATTCTCCTCACGTTCTTTTAACAAACTGGAACTCCGACATTTATCAACGAAACCTTGATTTACGACAAAAGTCAATATCTTTTGTTTTTGTTTATTTTGGAATAGATATGTTTGTTCTAAATTCAATCGGGATTACTGCCTAGCTTCACGCGTTCTCTCAAACACAAGGTAGACGTTTAAAAGATGGGTGCACGCTGATGGCCTAGGGGATACCGTCGCAGACTATGGTATCTGATATGTTGAGTTAAAATCAAATCAGTTCTGTTATGTTAATTATGTACTAATAACGTTGAATCTTATTGGATTTTCCAGGCTGGATCCTAGTGGCTGGACATTATCGTTGTGATGTTTCCGTGGAAAACCAAGGGTAGTTTCAACCAATACTCGTTGCATGGTCAGTCAGATAACACCAAAGAAGGGGGTTGTAACATAGTATTGGGTGTTATTCGATCTGCAAGATATTCGTAGTTCACTTTGTCGACAGAACCAGCTGCTAGTTTCTTTGAAGTCGCAGTGGTGATGTGGCAGCCGAAGTTTCTGTCTTCCTCCCTCGCTCCGTAGCTAACAGGTTAATGTTCTTTGATGTTTTATTCTCGTACAACATTGCAGTGTTACATCGCCCACTCCCCGCAGATTGTCAACTAGGGTTTAGTTTCATTATATATTGATTTTAATCTTCGTAAAGAGACATAAAAGTGGTGTAAAACTGTCATGTTCTGAAAAATAATTTTACCCGTCCAAGATAACTAGACAATCTAATGTGAACTTTTTTCTTCATTCAGATGTTTATATACTCTTTCAAATATGTTAACAAAAAAACAGAAAAAAATAAAACAGATTAAAAATGTAATTTTCTTTCTTTTCTCTTTCGTGTTGGTTCCCGTGTCAAATATATGTTCTTATTCATTTGTTATGCTCTCTTTGCTGAGAAAACTTATATTTTCTCTTGGCTTTTTCACATGAAAGTATTTAGTCATCTTCATACCATACTGTCTCGCTATATCTAAACTAAATGCGAAAGCTTATCAATCCTATATAAGCATCAACATGCGTCACTGTCATTTGAATCAATAATATAACATAATATTTTGAAATACGGTATATATAATACAGATTAACGATTAAGAAAGGTTTTTTGAATGCCTAATTTCCATAATTATTTTTTAAACAGTTTATAATAAATTAATTTTGGTGTTATTTATTTGGAATTGTATTGAACTATTTTTAATATATATATATATATATATATATATATATATATATATATATATATATATATATATATATACACTTAAGAAAATTAAATTTCATCACTGTTAGCGCCGAGGTTCTGATTAAGTTCGTTGAGTCCTATAGATTGTCCTGATGTTTATAGCCCGCTGCAATTGGCATACATATAACTTAATTTCTCCGTATCACGTGATAATTTCCTATGACCTAGAAGATAGAGCGGAAGCATGCGAAGTCAAAGGTGATTCTGTGAACCGGTTTCGCGCCTTGTGACCATCTGAAATTATCACCCCTATACTGATGAGAGCATAAGCTCGAAACGCCGTCGTATGTAGGTAAATATAATTAAATATTTATTTACGAATATTTATATATATATATATATATATATATATATATATATATATATATATATATATGCAATAGTTTCGTCGATATTAACAGGAATTACTTAAAGTAATTTAATAAAAAAACAAATAAATGAGTAAAACACATTCTTCAATTAACTAAGTAGCGCTCGCTACGATGTATAAACGATAAGAGAAAAGATAAGGAAAGGGTGGCTTGCTCGCTCGCTTGCTCGCTATCTCGCTCGATTGTTGTCTCTCGCCCTCTTTCTCGTCCCCCTTTTTCAGTTTTTACATTTTCCATGAAAAATAAATAAATAACTGTTTTTAGTTAGTTAATTAAATTCATTATTTGTTCAGTTTAACACCAAACTTATTGCTTACGCCCTTTTTTATTGTTCTCATTGACAGACGTAAATAAAAGTTTAGTTGTTCCTTCCACTGATCTGTCCAAATTACAGAAAAAAATAGATTCATATTTTAATATAATTGTAGATTAACATCTTCTGTTAAATCCCCCACCTCCCCGCAAAAAACAATTAGATTCTACTTTTTTAGGCGATTACATATTACCACCCTAAAATACTTGGCGGAAAGAAGAAAAATAAAAAAAAACACGATTATTTTAGTATTTGAAGTGGGGATCAGTTTCTTATATGAATTTAATTTAAAATGATTTCCGGGCAAGTCTAGCGTTTTAGGGTAGTTTATTAATTTTTTTTTTACTATGGAAGCTCAATTCACTGCGGGTTTTTTTTGGGGGTGGGGGTGCGATCTATTTTTAGGCGGTTATGTGTGATTTTGTGCCACTCGGACTTAGAGTTGATAGTAAACAATTTTATTAACTGCCTTAAAAGGTTACAATGGTCCGGAAATAGGTAACATTTTACGTTAAATATATATTAAACTGATCTTCCACTCTAAATTCTATAATAATTGTTTTTCTTTTCTTTGCGTTTTCCACGGCGTTCACACGTAATCACCTAAAAAAGTTAAATCTCATTTTTTAGGGGAGGGATTTAGCGGAGGGTGTTATTCTGCATATTTAACCATCTTTTTTTTTTTTTTTTCAAATATTATGTATTTTTAACAACACGTCTTTATTTTAGTTTTTATTTTAAGCAATTGTTTTTTTAGTTGTGTTTACTTTTTCCGTGACAATTAAATAAATAACTTCTTTAAAATTAGCTAACTAGTTAAATACCTTATTTTTAAGGCGCAAATACAAATATTAAAAGTTTTGACATTAGTGTAGATAAAAAAATCCTACCCCCCCCCAAAAAAAAAGAGATTCTACTTTTTTAAGCATTTATGTGTAAATACCTTTAAAAACCAGGCAGGAAGAAAAAAGCCAGAACAAAAAAAAATAATTCAGAATTTAGAGTGGAAGATCAGTTTCGCATATAAATTTAATTTAAAATGATCCCCTATTTCCGGGCCATTCTAGCGTTTTTTGCCATTGAAGATAAATTCTCTGCGTTATTTCTTTTGGGGAGGATTCATATTTTTAGTTAATTGCCCTAATAAGTTACAATGACCAGTATATGGAGGATCATTTTACGTTAAATTTATATACGAAACTGATCTCGCATTCTAAATTTCAAAATATTTTTGTCCTTCTTTCCGCCAAGCTTTTCAAGGTGTTCATATGTAATTGCTTAAAAGATTAGAATCTCAATTTTTAGGATGGTGATTTAGCTGAGGGTGTTAATCTACAAATTTACCAAAGTTTGTTGGTAAAATTATGGAATTCCCTCAGTAAAAACATATTTTTCTTGACTATATGCTCTTTTCCCGATTAATTGCTGCTCTGCCCGCATTGGAGGGCGGGTAGGTTTTGCTAGTATATATATATATATATATATATATATATATATATATATATATATATATATATTTTAGAGGAAGCATTATTAAAATCAATGAAACAGACGAGTGAGGAAAAAAAAAAGGAAAATTGTTAAAATTACCTTAAGGCCTTGTCGTCTGACCCTCTGAGAGGAAACGTCAGAATGGTAAATTAAAAACTAAAAGTCGAATGAGAAATGAAGGGGGGAGAAAAAAAAAATAAATAAAAATAAAACTTATTTCAGTTGGAGGAAACGAATGAGAAGGGGGAAAAAAAAAAAAAAAAAAAAAAAAAAAAATCTCTCAACGTTATGGTGGCTTTGAATCATTAAAGATCTCCAACTGATGTTTCAAAATCTTTTGTCTACACAGGCTAGGTCGATAGTTGTTAATGACTAACGCCTCAAGAATATTGAGATGGTAGTTCGACCTGGCACTGTGTAAAACAAAAAACCACCCATCGGAATACCTGTCAGAACAACTATTTGTACTAACGAGGTGATTACCGATGGCTGATTCCTGTGCCTGGAAGTTCCCGGATGATCTCGAAACCTTGTGTAGGCGAATATCACGTGGTATGTGTTGGGATATTCTAAATTCTAATCTTTGGGATGTCTTGCCAACGTAGTCAGCTCCACACTGACACATGAATTTATAAACTACAGAATTCTTTTGAATGGCTGGCAAAACATCCTTACGAAAAGAAGAGAAAACGGTTCGAGTCGTGTAAACTACCCTCAACATGGTTGCCGGAAAACAACGTTGAGTAGAAAAAGAAATCCTTTTAACAATGTCAAGGCCGTCAGAACCCAACCAAGGGAGTTTCAAATAAATAGGGCAACGTGACGGGCCAATAAACTTACCACCATTAAATAAAGCAACTTTACGTGCAATGGTGCCTTTTATAGTATTGATGGGATATCCATTAGCAAGAAAAATATTAGTAATCTCACCAAGTTCTGCATCGAGTCGTGTTGGTGAACAAATCATAAGAGCTCGATGAGTGAGAGTACCAATAAGATTTATTTTTCTTGCTCTTGGGGCGAAAGAAAACCAATTTAGATAAAGGCCTGTAAATGTTGGTTTTCTATACACACAGGTTTCAAATGATAAACCAGATTTAGACACTAAAACATCGAGGAATGGTAAGGAACCACAATCCTCGACTTCCATAGTGAATTGCAACGATGGATGCAAGTCACAAAGAAGAAGAAGAAACTGTTCAGCATCACTCCGAGAGGGAAAACAAGCAAAAGTGTCATCAACGTAACGTGTGTAGAAAGCCGGCTTGGTCACTTTGGAAAATAATTGGTTTTCCAAAAATCCAACGAAAATGTTGGCTAACGATGGACCAAGAGGGCTGCCCATGGATATACCATCAATTTGCCGATACATTATATTATTGAAACTGAAGGAAACTGATTTAGTAGCAAGTTCCATCAGTTCAACAAAAATTCGTTCAGGAAACTGTGGAGACTTTAAGGGGCCGCGGTAAAGATAATCTGCACATATACCAATGGTTTCATCCAAAGGTACATTGGTAAACAGACTACTAATGTCAAAGGAAGCCAAGAACTCGGTGTCCTTTGAGAGAGATAATTTGTGTATAGAAGACACAAATTGGAAGGAATCAGAGATACAATAGTCCGAATAAAAAGTAAGTACGGGCTTAAGAATATCAACTAACCATTTACCAAGTGCATGTTGTGCAGAACCCAACATTGATAGAATAGGCCGTAAAGGAACGTTAGGTTTATGAACCTTTGGTAAGCCGTACATTCTAGGCCTTTGAGAGCCGATAGGTCGTATTCCTTCATATATCTCTTTAGAAATAAACTTGCTTTTATAAAGTTGAAGAAGCCTTTTCTGGATTTTTATTTCCATACGAAAAGTGTCATCGTGGCTTAAACCACCCATCTTGAAAAATTTTCATTCGTTTCCTCCAACTGAAATAAGTTTTATTTTTATTTATTTTTTTTTTCTCCCCCCTTCATTTCTCATTTGACTTTTAGTTTTTAATTTACCATTCTGACGTTTCCTCTCAGAGGGTCAGACGACAAGGCCTTAAGGTAATTTTAACAATTTTCCTTTTTTTTTTTTCCTCACTCGTCTGTTTCATTGATTTTAATAATGCTTCCTCTAAAATTAATCCTACCATTCTGTTGTACACGTAATTTACTTACATATATATATATATATATATATATATATATATATATGCAATTGTGTGCGTTTGTGGCTTTTCCTTTCCTATTTTATAATATCTTTAATTTTTTTATCTATGTAAGTTATGTTTTCTTCCATGTTTTTGCTTTCTTCATTCCTTCCCATCAGCCAACTCATTGTCTTTTTACATTCCTTCTTTTTTCTTGCAATCGACACCATTTTCTCACGAAAATGACAGAGCAAGACATTTTGCACACATCGCCTATTCCAACCAATGAGAGAACACGATAACTGTTTTATATTTTATCACGTTTGTTTTGTTTTTTGATAATTGGTTTAAAATACGTATTTCAGTTGAATGCAAACGATTAAAATATGTATCCTATCCAAAATGCTCTTTTTACTTCGATATTTGAGTTAAAAAGGAACACTCGATGAAACTATAGAAGTAGCTGGTTTTAGGGTTAGGGTTAGGGTTAGGGTTTAGGTCATAGAAGATACACTGGATACCTTCTGAAAGGAGAAACCTTTGCGATGAAGAGTTTATGACAATGCATTGATCTTATTTTTGCTTCTATTCACCCCAAACAATGCATATTGTCACATAAATATAAGGGTTTATTGTGATAGGGGCCAGAGTTATAGGGGAAAACTAGGTGGGTAGTTGGACAGAAAGATGTTTGTTCACATTACATTTAAAATTCTGCATGGTTGTACGGTCGGGGAAACAGGAAGCAGGGATAGAATTCCAGAGGCAAGTGGTCTCAGGAAAGAAGCTATCAGAGTGGAAAATTTGACGGCATCTGGAGATCTCTACAATGAAGGGGTGGGATTTTGCTGCTAGTCGAGTATGCCGGAGGTATTTAGGTTGAAGAGGTACAAGTAAGTTCAGCAGACCGCATTCAGTGGAACTACTCGTAAAAGAAGCACAAGAATGCAACATTGCGTCGATGTGACATGGACGGGAGCTTTGCAGACAGTGCGGGGCCTATTAGGTTAGAAACTTTTTTTTCACCCTGTCCAAGTGGGAAAGGCTAATAGTTGGTGCACCAGCCCTGGTGTGGTAACAATACTACATGTACGGGTACATGGTGGCCTTATAGAGATATAAGATACTAGCAGGTGTGAAACGTTTTCTCGCCCAGTAGAGAGACCTTACCTTCTATGAAACAGACTAGGCAGTATCTTCTATGTAATTATTCCAATTCATGTTGACTGAGAATTTTAGGCTGAGGAATTAAACCAAACGATTCCTAATTCCACATTGACTATTTTCCAGTGTTAGAGAGTGGCTTACGCGGATCAAATATAAATACAGTACCCCTGTTCTGCTGGCCCTATGGAACGAACGCTTTTTGGCCTGACAATGTATCTGACTACACGTTTTGCAAATGTAAATAAAACAATAAAATACGCATTTTTAAATTGACACGTTTTCCTTCAAACAATTCAAAACAAGTTATGTGTGTTACTGTAATGGGCTAAGCCGACCCCCTCTCCGAAGTAAACGATAAAGAATTGCCTGCATGACAAACAGGCAGTTTTGGAATATGCACGTTTGTTCCGCGTTTTTATTTTTTTAAATCTCTCTTACCTTCTCTAAACAAATTGGTAGCGCGACATTTAACAACTAAAACATGATTGGCCACGAAAGTTAATGTTTCTTTTTAGTTTGCTTGCTGATTTCGGAAGAGATGTGTATGTTCCCAATTGAATCGAGAATTACTGACTAAATTCATGTTCTATCTCAAACATAAAACGGACGTTTAAAAGTCACTGTGTGTGTGGGGTTTGCCTGGGAGATACCGTCACGGACTATGGGATCTGTAATGTTGATTAAAAATCGAAGAATCGCCTCGAACAGCAGAAGGTGTAATGTACTGTTATTTTAAATATTGAAGAGTGAAATGCAGTGAAGCTGATTCGAACTGTCAACTTCCAGCTTACAAATGATTCGTCAGTTGGAGCTCCTTTGAAGGTGGATGATTTGTCTATTCGCGAGGGAACTTGGAAGGGTCTCTAGCGTGCATATCATTTGTTGTCAGACTGTTATTCGCGATAACAGTTATTGGTTCGCGGCGGAGTCAATTGGAGACGTGCAGCTCTTGGTCCATTCGACCATTATATTTCGGGACTTTTGGATTATCCTGGAAATCAGAATACAAGCCATGTCTTGTTCAAACGTTCACACCACACTTACAAGATATATACCGTGTGACACGGCCGAATGTCTGGATTGTTTAACAAGTCTTAAGGTAAAACACAAATGAAACAATGAAAATACTAACTATAGAATCTAAATTGTATACTTAATCACTTAATCTTTCTTTATTCAGTAGATGCTTAACTCCTCTTTCATAATTTGTGAAAACATCAGTAAATATTTGAGATGCAACATACCTAAGGACATCTTTGTTTTGGTGTTGTTGCAGAGTTAAAATGTCGATAGCGTAATGATCTAAATAATTACATAGTATAACACCTAGAGAATGATAAGGACAATTGATATATTAGTAACGCCGACCGGATATGAAAGTCATGTTAACGAATCGACATGAAAATACACGAATATTGACAAAGAATATAATATATGAATATGAATGCCAAATAAGAAATACACTTATCCGCATACCATTTAAAATACACATATTGGTCAATTCAACGAGTAGATGAAAATGTGTCTTGCACGATGTAAAAATGTGCATGTTTCACATGAATGCCTTTCAGACGGAGGGTGGATACAAATACGTCTTATTCGGTCAAAGTCGTAAGCTGGAAGAGGTCAAAGCCTCGTTTTGATTTTAGACCACGCCGTGGCGCTGCATACTAATAAAAACATTTATATTGTTTTTTTTCTACAATCTGTCCATGAAAGTTTCTAAAGTATTAAACATTTTAATGTATTAAAATATAATACATTGCGATGGCGATGTAGATGTTATCTATTCATATGACGAATTATGACATCATTCAGACATACAGACTTACAAGTAAAACATAATAAAAGATTAAGGAAGATAAAGAATGCTAATTTAATTGGAACAAATCCGAATATTCTAAAGATACGTCTATTCAATCTGCGCGTTTTGCGATTAAAACACGTTCTAAAATAGGCGTGATAGACCAACGAAAATCGCAATGTTTAAATTCGAAATCACATTCTCGTCAGTCTAATATTTTAAATAAGGTTAGACTGCCGAGAATGTGATTTCGAGTTTAAACGTGTGACCGAACATAGCCTCTCATAGAAATGTGTGGATTCATGTAAAAACATTAAAATTAAAGCAATTCTATTGTTTTCTGTGAAAGCTAGAATTTCCGTTTTTATTTAACAAAACGGTCTCTACAGTAATTTTAATTTTCATATATGAAAACAGTTAAATTTATTGTATAATAACTATTAAATAAGTTGGACACTATAAAACAAAATACAAATTGTAAAACCAACAGCGCTGGTGTTTATTGGTTTATCACAAATAAACAACGTTATTGACAATTTTTCTTATCTGCATATTGCGTAATTGATTTATTTAAAATACTTTATTAAAGTAAAAGTGTAAAAATGTAATTTTGATAAAATATAAGTTAAAAATAAAAGACAAACTGCATTAAAACACACTATTATAGTTCGGGTATAATATAATTAATGGGATTTAAAACATGCCACCGCTTAGTAGTAATAATTAAATCGTAATCATTAATTTATGTTAGAACTGTGAAAGGAATACCGCTCTTTTGGTCAGTATATGAAGCATTCTGTTAAATACTACTATTTTGCCTTCATAAGAAACACATCAACTATAGTTTATGAGAAAAAGAGTTTCGCTTTTATTCTTTAGTTCTTATTGATGTCACAGTCGTTATGTAGAACCACGTGTGTACCTCGACAACGTTGTGTGTGCCGTGGTTTTCTTCTCCTTCGTCTTCTTCTCGTTCTCGTCTTCATCGTCGTTCTAGCTGTGCCATCTATTCCACTGACGAATCGTCGCGCGCACAGCACTGGTTTACACGTTTATAAAGCAACACAACGCAACTCATAAGATAAACACACACTCAAATACATTATATATAGGTTCTGGAGCCTGGGTGAGTGTGTGATGCCGTCGTGGAAAAGGGTCCTTCAAACGTCAACGGTCATATCTTAGTCAACTGACCTTAAATTCTCTGTCGAGGTTATCAGTGTCGTTGCTCGTCAGCTCATCTCATCACTTGCTAAATCTGTTCACCTCTGCTATCTGTTTAACTCTGACTCTTCAATCTCTAAACTTTCAACTGGAAATCCTATGTCTGGTCTTTTGTTTTAGTCACAAACAATAGTCTGAACAATAGAAACTGACCACTCTCGCAACCACCCCTTGTTGATTACCCATCATAGTTTCCGATCGTCTTTGTGTGAGTTGATGAATTATGTACCCCTTGTCTTTCCACCCATCCTACTTCCAACGGATTCCCCTCCCATGAATCATTTCTCATCACCGTTCGGGGTTCGCCCCTCCGTAGTCCATAGTATCACAGTTAGACTAAGTTGGTTTTGGTTCTTATGATGATGAATCGCCATTTAGTAAGTGTTAAATTCACTTTAGTGCTTGATTAAATGGTTCCTAGTTTGGATGAGTGACCATCAGACAATGTTGGTTATCGATGTTCTTTCAGAAGGTTGCGTTTTCAAATCACGTCCGAAATCAACAGTATGAAATATACGATAGTGTTTATCTGTTCACGTTATTTAGAGGTAAAAAGAGCTATATACTCACTTCCAGGAAATGCTTTTTATAGGTTGGTAGAGAAAAAACACTGCAAAGGAAATGATATCATGAAACACGAAGGAAATAGAATGCATGGTGCAAGGAGGGAAAGGGGGAAACGTGTTTAATATTAGCAAACTTATGTTTATTTAGAGTGAGGTGCACAGCAGAAAATATACATATGTATACAAATATTGAAGGTGAGAGTTAGTCCTTGCATTTGGTTGTGCTTTGTTGAGTTTGTACGTGAGAAGATGTGTGCATGTAACAGAATTGCTACGAAGAGACAATTGAGCATGATAAATAATCAATCTTCATAGAAAACTTTATCTCACATCTTGAGAAGAAGACACGACATTAGAAATATGTACGCGTTTATTCAGAGTTCTATTTTGTCTGTGTGTGTCTTTACCTTTATCGTAAAACGTTTGTTGTTCTAATTGCAATGTTCACGGAGTATCCGTCTTTCTATTATTTTGGTTATCTATTTTATATCGGAATAAACTAGTTTGGCCTTCGGGGCTTGCGAGAATCCGTTTCAAATGAGCAGGAATCATTCTTATTGGTTAGAAATTGTGGAATTCACAACTTTATTTGAATTGTTTTTGATATTTTATTTCGGGACGCCGTGCTGTAATTTTACGAATGTAGCACAAAGCTATTGATTCGAGTGCATCCTCTTCCCACTCAGTAGAGACAGAGGTGGAAGTGAACCGAAAGGAAGAGTAAGCTGAACAAACGGAGAAAGAGAGTAGCTCATATAGCTTGTAACATTCTCACGTCAGTTAGTATTGAATCTCTACTTGCACTACAAGACTAATATTATTTTCCCAATACGATTTAAGGAATGGCAATGATATACGTCAAATATAATATCTAGAGGTTCTCGCAAATTCGAACATTTCTCTCTCCTTCCTTTTACAAATCTGCTCGGTTCGTCCTCGTCACATTTAAGCCGTTTTTCTTTACAGGTTATTCGAGTGTCCCTTTCCATTGATCACAACATGCTGCGCCACAGGATAAAAACGCTTAAGCTTACCCCCGGTCTGACACAAGGACAGCGACATAGAGTATAATGGAAATAGGTGTACACAGACTGAGTGAGGTAGTTAATTTGCATGTCGAGTTGCTTTTGATAGATCATTGCTTGATTTAATTCACTTCTAATTATGGTCGCATATTTTTGCTAGTATATATGACGAACGAACATATACTGCATTGCATCTCAAAGGAGGAGGTAATTCAGAAGAGAATGGTCTTATGAAAACATAGCAGATACTTTAGTGCTACTTAGACAAAGCTCCCTTCCTTTAACAATTATAAGAAACTTTCTAACCACCGATTGTCATAGCTAATAGCACTCTACCTGAGAGTCCAACATTCAAACTCCTCGGCATGATATTCACAGGAAGATATTGACAATTCTGCTGCAAAGAAAGTGGGCTCCCTCTACTGAACTAGAAAACTTCTCACATCTGCCAGTATTCTATATTTCTACAAGGCCACTATTCGCCCATGCATGGAGTATTGTTGACACATATGGGCTGGTGTACAAACCACTTGCCCCTACCTCTTCGACAGCATCTAAACAAGAATCACTAATCTAATAGCTCACACACTGTCTACCAAGCTCCAGTGTCTGTCTAATCGCCGCATTTTTAATCCCTGTGCTTGTTTTACAAGTACTTAAATGGAATGTGCTCCGACGAACTTGCTGCACTTGCACCCTTTCAACGTTAATTTCCCCGACCAATCCGACAATCAGCAAAAGCACACCCCTTCATTATAGATATCCCCAGATGTCGAAAAGCTTTCTACTCTAACCGCTTGTTTCCTGAAACTGCGTGCCTGTGAAATTATTATCCTGCTCCCTGTTTCCACGACTGTACAGACATGCAGAACTTTAAATGTAATGTAAACAAGCATCTCGCTGCACAACTCCCCACTAAGCATTCCCCTCTGAGTCTGGCCCCTAATTCAAGTATCCCCTTACATCTCAGTGGCAATGTGTCTTGTTTGGGGTGAATATAAGTACCACAAATAGTATAGTAAACTGTAACTTATTTTTAATCGTCTCATAATATTTATCATTCAACTGACAGTCCATCAATCTCACTGACTCTTATCCTCGAGTGGCTTTTGGCCTTAATAAGTGATGAATCATTAGGAACAAAAAAGATTGTAGCCTCCTGTTTTAAATAATCTATCTAATACGCTAAGGCATTTCATTGTTCGGACGTACGTTATCACCTTTTTACACATTTAAAAAAAAATGAGATCGTCCGATCAGCAAAGATGGTTATTTGTGATTAATCTGATGTCGCTAAACAATTCCGACTTTACCCATTTTAAAATGAATTGTTCCAAAATCAAATTATGCCGTCTCGTTGACTAAAATATGGCAATTTTAAATAAATAGATTTGAAAATGAGACATTAGATTTATTGATTTAGAGAATATTTAGCGGATAATTACGTTTACACTAAACAGACAATTGTTTTAAAAAAAGAATTACATTGCTACAATTTTAGATAAATTATTTAGATAAAGACTATTTAGCTGACAATCGCAATTCTTTTTACGCAAGAACAGTAATTTTTCTTAATTGTATTTACCTTGATAGATATTCCATGATAAATGCCAGTATACTGAAATCATATGAAAATTCATATACACTAAATGTACAAAAGCAAGGAAATTCCCAAATTTTTACACTTTTATTGTCATTAAGGGTATGCGAGCACAACAGGGCTATGTATTTTACTGGTAGGAATTTTTCTTCAGCGCACCTCACACACTTCATCCACTCATGCATAGAGATTTATACTGTAGTGATCTGATAATGAAATGGTTTGGTTGATATGTAATCATACCCTTAATGACAATAAAAGTGTAAAAATTTACGAATTTCCTTGCTTTTGTACATTTAGTGTATATGAATTTTCATCTTAACCCTATTAAGGGCATATGATTTCAGTATACTGCCATTTTTCATGGAATGTCACTATATTTGTAAAGGCTATACCTCAATACAATACCTTCACATAAAACTAAGGTATATGAAATTAAAATGCCATCAACTAGACCCTAGAACCTCTATCTCTGCCAAAAATCAGCTGAATCCATCAAATAGTTGATGAAATACAGGGTGGCACATACGTAGGTACGTACACACAGATAACATGATTTCATGATTGAACTTTCTGGATATCTGGGTTGCCTTGACTAATGATGCTGAAATTCTACACACTTATAGAACCTATCAAATACAAATTTTGTGCAAAGTTTGAACTAATTTGGTTTATTGGTGTTTGAGTTATGATTGATCAAAGAAATGAGATTTCCAGCATAGGCCATTCGTAAAGTCTATTAAGGGATAGAGCGCTCTCGCGCCTCCTTGATTTTATTTGAAAAGGAATATTTATATTAACAGTAAATTACACCGATTGATGTAGAAAGCACCGTAGACTTTCCGCAGGGTTTCTGCTAAGATTAATAAAAATAGTAAGATTATTTGCTAGTAAAAATACATACTTATTCGCATTTACAAATGTGATGATAAATATACATTCTCCAGTTTCCCCATTTTAATGACTATGTCCTTCTTTAGTATTGCGATTGTAGATGTATTTATATCGAATTAAGTGTCAAGGTGACTTGATTAATCTTTGAATGGCGTAATGTTGATAAGTAATCAACACTGCCGTTTTTATTACAATCTTGGTAGCAGCGCGCATTAACACACACCAGATATAAGTAAACAAGAAACACTTGTTTATCATCGACGGCTTAGTCAGTTACTTGTGCAAATAGCTCGTCAATCGTCGATACTAGGGGGTGCGTGATTGGCCTAATTGATAAGAAATTGGACTATGGAATCAGATCAATAGCGCTCATCTACACAATAATGCCATGGAGAAAGTACGAACCTACAATTAGCACAATGACTCGTTTATAATTTGTATCGTTTATAATTTGTATTGAATTATTTAGATTATTTGGACTACTGTTCTCACCTTGGGTGTTATTCTCACAACGTTTCAGCCAAGCTAACCTCAGACCTTCTTCAGGTTCGTCTTGTTGAACTCGGGGATCTTCATATCAAACTCTGAAATCTGTATGTAATTTCGAACAGAATCCTTTATTTAATCCACGAAGGTAGCTAAAAATATAATGTGTGTGTGTTATTTACTGTGTTGCCTAGAATATATATTCAAAAATTCATAATTGTCCATTCATTAGTTTAGGAGATTAAACGTTTTTTTGGTCGGGTGCGCGTGTAGGTGAGCGCACGATCTAAATGGTGAAGTTAAAAAAAATAATGTACCCATGTCACTCAGCGGATTGCTGAGAATATATATATTCCTAAATTTATATTCATCAGTTCATTAAAATAAAATTTAAAAAACTTTATATATATGCGTCCTTAAATTTACAAAAAAATAATGTGCATACGTTACTCACCGTGTTACCTAGAATATATTTCCCAAAATTCATAATGATCCGTTCCTTAGTAAGAAGATTATCCAGTACACACACATACATCAACACACACACACATATCTATTATAAATATTTATTTATCTACATAGTATATGTTTCATCCTTCCGGAATCGTCAGTGGAGATATAATTATTTAAACCGGTCACAGAATTCGAAACTCCGGAATAAGAGTCATGTTTTAACTCAAATTACGGCGCCTTAATCGTTGCGGCCACTATGAACAATTACATGAATCGGTGAAATATTAATCCTATTGCACCGAGCTGGAGCGATAGTTAGCCGAAGTAAACAGTGTTCAACTATGAAGGAACACACATTAAAGCCATGATTTTGACGGCTGTAATAATACTACTCACTAGAGTTCCCGACCTACATTTTGGGCCACAAATACTTATAAATATTTATTCATCAACACACGTATACGTTTTATATATATATATATATATATATATATATATATATATATATATATATATATATATATATATATATATATATATGATAAAAATGGAACTAATATTCCAACGTAATGGAAAATGTAAAACAAATTATTTATGTATTCATCAACGTTTCGTCTTTATTTCAAGACTCTTTAAGGATGACTGGTCTGAAGAAAATAACACACACAGTACAACATATTTGAAACAATGGTAGTAAGAGGAGATAAGCTTAATATCTCAATATACTTCACAATAATATCTACAATAAAATTAATGAATATATATATATATATATATATATATATATATATGTGTGTGTGTGTAAATACATAAATAAATAAAATAAATAAATAAAAACACCAGTTTAATTTTATAAACATTTTACGCATTTCATTTTCTTATAGCTATTGTTTATTTTAAAAAAATGAACAACACCACACTTTTTATTATTCTAACAACTATTTGTTTAAAGTCAATCACCCCGAGAACGTCATGCAATAAATACTATCATTGTTCACCTTTTTATTTTCCATATATATGTTGTGGGTTTATGTACATGAGTATGTTTATATATGTATATATATATTAAATATTAATAACTCACCTTCCCCTCGTTACATATTGTTCTCGTCTTCCACGCCTCCCGCTACACCGTCTCATTATGCGACTTTGAGTCTTAACCCTCTCGTTCTCCTGTTTCTATACAAACTTTATAACTTCAATAAACATCACTAATGTTTCCTTCTCCTCCTTCAAGGTTTAAATAACCCCGACCGCTACTAATTTTGTCCCCTACACCTTCCACTGTTATTTTAATCTCTCCTACTGCTAGCATCTTTATGAGCCCATAACTTTATCTTTTTATAAGCGACATTTTCCGGCTTACACCACGAAAGCTCATTTCATCTCCCTAATGTTTTAAACACGCCAGCCTTTACGATTTCCCCCACACTTTCCACTGTTAACTCAACTTCTCCCACTGCTACCATCTATTTGTAGCCTATAATTTATCTTTTCATGAGCCATGTTTTTCAGCTTTTCTCCTCCTACTACCATTGTTTCAAATAATTTGTACTTTGTATGTTATTTTCTTTAGAACAATCATCCTGAAGAAGTTATATATATATATATATATATATATATATATATATATATATATATATATATATATATATATATATATATATATATATATATATATATTAGTATTTCATGTATCCATATAAAATTTTATAAGGAGATATAATTTTTGATGTATCAATTTTCAGTATTTACTTCAACAGTGCTCGATACGTAAGTTCAGCTAGGTAGTAAGCTATGAAAATATTTATGGCAATTAAGCTACACAGAGGCCCCGCGTTTCACCCCCGGGGGGAATCTTCAGGCTAGCATTTTAGGCTGAAGATTTCCCCCGGGGATGAAACGCGGAAGCCTCTGTGTAGCTTAATTGCCATAAATATTTTCATAGCTTATATATATATATATATATATATATATGTGTGTGTGTGTGTGAAAAATGACAAACGGAAAATAGGTAAAAGTGCAGGAGAAAAACAAAAACAAGAGATATTACCGGTTTCGTTCGAGTTAGCGAACGTTTTCTGAAGACGTTTGCTAACACGAACGAAACCGGTAATATCTCTTGTTTTTGTTTTTTTCCTGCACTTTAACCTGTTTTCCGTTTGTCAAATTTCTACACATTTTGTCTACCACGGCATTTCATTTTCATGACTTATCGTTTGCTTTACCCCATATATATATATATATATATATATATATATATATATATATATATATATATATATATATATATATATATATATATATGTGTGTGTGTGTGTGTGTGACAAAGTGTCCGGGGCCCCATGAGGATCGGGTACTCTGGTTACGCGCTAGTATGCATCTTGGTGATGATGCTAGGCCCTGTGTAGAGACGAAGTGGAGATATAGAACTAGTATATATTTGACGTACAAACGAACTTATTCAAACAACGAGAAAAAGCGCCGGATGGTCTCGATTGGTCGTGTTTACCAGTCAACATCGACGCCACTACAACGCGGAGACGGTTGCCAGATGAGAAGTTAGAGATAATGAAAACTCCATTTATTTTAGGGAAACGTGAAGTGAAGCGCCCGTCCTCACCCCCTGAGAGATAAGGACACGTAGATAAGAAAGATGGCGGAGAAGGAGGGTGTATGACGATAGACACCTTCAATAGTAGGAATAGAGACGAGAAGAGTACACAACTCAGACGGAGTTGAATTGTCGTTAGAGTCGGACACGCCCGACGCCGCGCACCGATGATGGTGTGCAACGAAGAGAAGAAAACCGAACGAACTCCCCATCGTGTTCTTAGCCAGTTAATTTGTGACTAAACAACCACTTGTGAACGAATTTACACACACACACAGAACCAACGAGATAACTTAGAGAAAACAACTTTTACGAGTACGGTAGACATTAATCTAATGTACAATCAATTCTTTTAATTTTATTAATAATTACTCTTCCATACAAAAACACCGACCGAGTTGTTGAACATTGTTCTTTTCCTTTTGTTCTGCTTTAGAATAATATTTCGCCCTCACAGAGCCAACCGATTGTTGTTCGCCCAGTGATTGCTCGCTGATATAAATAGTTTCAACGTGGGAGTGTATTTGTAGCTGGACGAGACGACAAGATCGGCGACGCGACGTCATCATCATCATCGTCGCCATCCCGGCCTAGAGGAATTTCGATCGACATATTTTTTTTTATTGTCACTACGACGATCGGCTGCAGTGTGTTCACGGTCTGGCAGGACTGTGCGCGCGAGTGGGGTTCACAATTTGACACCGCGACCAGGATGTCATACACCTGTGTGTGCAGTTGACCTCGATCCCCACGGTGCAGACACGTGTGGGGTTTACATATATATATATATATATATATATATATATATATATATGTGTGTGTGTGTGTGTGTTGTGCAGTAGTTTTGCGATTATAAGGCTGACAGTGGAAATAATCAGAAGATCTTACACATAAATTTCTCTGTGTATTGTGAAAAACGCACCCCTCTATTTTAACAAAAAAATATACAACTTTACAAGTGCGGGAATCGTCTAACTTGACAGAGCTGCCCGGTTTTAGTTTTTCTTTTATCCTAGTTATCCCCTCAACGTTTTGTGGTCTAGTCTACCCTACTATGTAATAGGTGAAGGGAGGAGATATTGATTCATGTCTTTCCCGAGAGAATTAGCGGCAAAAACTCAGTAGCCTTGACCACAATGAATACGCCATGGAGACTCCATAGTCTTCATACTGTGCATATTTGTGGAGAGTGTTTATTTGAACGGTAGCATAGATAAGAGGAGAGATACAAAAAGATAAAGGGAAGGCTAAAGTGACGGAGGCCAAGGTATTTGTAATGAGTGGTGGTGGGTGACGTGGATATTTAAAAATGAAAGACTAGACAAGAGAGAGTGAGATAGAGAGATAGAAAGAAGGAGGGGGTGTATCAACAATTAAAAAATGGGTAACAACATTGACGTTTTTCCCCGTTAGTTGTTAATTATTGGTGTGACGTTTCTTACGTACGTAAATCACATGAAACGACGATTTTGATGTTAATTTTTAAGTTAATGAACACGCATATATAGCGTGGCATAATCAACCGCGTTCTAATGCACCGTTACATTCAGATTTGTTCATCTTTTGGTATTACTTTTTAAATCAATACATACCATAGGAAATTGATGCATATCTATACTAGGTTGGCTGATAATGTTTGAACGACAGACACATGGGCGGACTCTTTCAAAAGTCTTATTCTCCAAACTCGCTCCCAATTATGAATTGGCGAACACGCTTTCATTCCACACTTACATACTAGAAAAATATCATCGTAAATCAACCGCAACCCCGAAGAAGGTCAGATGACACATCGGCCGAAACGTAGTATTTAAATATGATTATATGTGTACGGTGACGTTTTTTACGTACAGAAATTCAACGGACTGATGATTTTGACGTTTATAGTTAAATTCATGAACTCTCATGCAGCAGAGTGTGACTTACATATTCGCCTGGAGCGTGACATGAACGTTTGTAAAAACACGTTTTATTATTTTTTTTAGCGTTTGGTGCCAGTTTTGTTCCCCTATTGAATTTATACAAGGTCCGCCATAAGTAACTCCATGATTTGGTTTCAACATTATAGCTGTAGCATAGAAAAAATATGAAACTGCAATATAGAAAGTAACAAAGGGCATACTTAAGTCTTAAATAATTCTTAATTGTATTCTTAGTACTGCCCGTACTGAGGATTGAACCTTCCACCCACAGAAGACTGTCACTTAGAACTGCTTATCACTTTGCACCTTTATCTGTTGTGCCACGGTTACTTCCAAAACATGAAACATGATGTTTATTAAAACATTTATTAAAGCTCCGTGAGCTCTGCATGGAGCTCAATGAACTCTGCTAATCTTTGAAGGACTGAGCAGCATACTTTGGCGTACGGCACCAACGGCACTTGAGCAATGCCAGCTAAAATTGGTTCCTAAGTTCAACTATGCTATAACATATACGATTTCTGCTTTTGAATGACAAATGCAATAGAGAAAAGGCTTGAGTATAAGCAAAGTTATAAACAAAAGAAAATATATACTTTCCCATGGCAGACCCTATACACACACACACACACACACACATATATATATATATATATATATATATATATATATATATATATATATATATATGAACTATGTTGACTGACAATGTTGGAACAACCCAGCACATGGGCAGACTCTTTTAAACTCGAGTGTTGCTGTCTACCTATTCTATTGGGGGTATGTGACTGACATAAATGTTGTGGACTATGGAATCAACTGTACTGAGTTCGAATTCTATCAGATCCGTTGTATCCAATTATGCACTAATAGTGTTGTGATATGTATGAATCAACAATTGCTCTCCAGCTATGGGCGAAATACTTACATGTGCTCAACTAATTGCACACAATGAATTCTTTCCAATAGGGTTTATGTTTTGCTATTAAATGACACATATCGGATTGATATACTGCAAAACATGCACATCGCACCAATAAATGAGTTTTTACTCTACAGGTGTTGATGAGCACGCCTTCCACGTTGCCAGAAGAGGTTCTGAAAGCAATGCATACTGAGCATTTAAGGAAGGATTTCCCGGTAAAAGACCTTATAGTAGGCCTCCAGAGCGTTGGACTGATCAGATCTGCAGCGATGTAAAGCTTCATTTGCTAACAGTGGAAAGGTTAGCAACGCAGCGAAAAATATGGAAGGATTGTGTATCCAGAAACTGTGTAAAGATCCTCTGGAGATTATGCAATAAAGTAATGTAAGTAAGGCACATTACATTTTTCAGCATTACATTTAAAATTCTTCACACTGATACAGTGGAGAAACAGGGAGCAGGTAGAGAATTTCAAAGGCAAGTGGTCCGAGGAAAGAAGCTATTTGAATAGAAAGTTTTTCGGCATCTTAGGACTTCTACAGTAACGAGGTGGGATTTTGCTGTTAGTCAAGTTCGTCGAGGGCATTTCATTTGGGAAGGTACATTAAGTTCGTCGGAGCACATTCCGTGATAAAATATTTCGGCGATGGGACAAGGGTCAAAGCTTGGTAGACAGCACTGTTCAAAGGGGAGAGACTAGTGGCTGGTGCACCAGCCCAAATCTAGCAACAATACTCCATGCATGGGTGAATGGTAGCTTTATAAAGGTATAGGATATTGGCAGGTGGTAGAAGTTTTCTAGTCTTGTTTAAGGGGGTCCCACCGTTTTTGCAGCAGACTTGGCAGTTACTTCTATGTATTTATTTCAATTCATGTTGCCTGTGAATGTTAGACCGGGAAGTGTTCTACCAACCATAGCAATCGGTGGTGGAAAAGTTTTTTATAATTGTTAAAAAAAGAGCTTTGTCTTGGTAGCATTGAATCTAACAATCCATTTTTGACCCGATTCTACTACAGACTGGAGGTCATTTTCTAAAGATTCAGTCATTTCCTTGGATATGTGGGTGTTCCATTTGCCGTATGTCTTTAATATAGCATGGTGTCATAAACAAATATACCCATCTCGGGCGTGATTGTACCAGGAAGGTCGTTTATGAAGATCAGGTCAAATAAAGGACCAATTATCAATCCATGTGCTTCTATTAATATGATGTTGTTTGGATGTACGACTATCGAGAACGACATGGATCTTTCGTTTAGCTAAGAAGGATCAGTATTATATTGAATATTCGTCCAGTAATACCGTACGAATAAATTTTCCTACCAGTTTTTGTTAAAGGCCTTGGATATATCAAGTGCTCTCACTCTAACTTCACCTGCCTTATTCACTGTATGATATATGCGTTCAGAAATAGCCGTTATGAAGTCCGCAGTAGAACGAGATTGCCCAAATCTATCCTGCTGGTTAAAAAGAAGTTTAGCATTTTTGAAGTGATGTACTATCGCTAGATTGATTAAGGATTCAAAGATTTTAGCGAACAGGGTAAGGAGACTCATGGGCGATAACTTTGTGGGCTAGTCCTTTCACCATCGTTATTGAAGGCTGGTACCACAGAGACAATTTTCCAGCTATCATGGAAACAAGATTCAGCAAAGCATTTGTGGTGAAGTTTGAAGAGAACAGGATCCACCCCAGCGGATAATTCTTTATTACTATAGCGGGGATAAGGTCTGGTTCACATGCCTTGGAGATGTCAATGTGTATTTATGATATGTAGGACATGATAAGGGGTGATGAAATCAGAGCATCTAATACGGTTTCCGTGCGTAGTGGGAAATTAGCGAGGGAATGGTTTGTGGAGTCCGAGGTGGAGTTTAAACACGAGATTATCCATTGCCATCATGGTGGTATGATAGTTGAGGGAATTGTTCATTGCCCAATGTTCATGACACTATTACAGACTTTCCAGAAATCGTGAATTCTTAATGTCTGCGACTCGATGCGTTTTCTTGTCATTTCAGTATATCTACTCTAAGCTGCGGCTATTACACTCTTACGGTGTTTTTCTGATGCTATACAATTTTGTCGATTTGTAGGTGAGTTATGAGGATTAAAACAACGGAGTACTTGCCTATGCCCAATAGCAGCTGTATAGGCCGATTAATTATTGGGGAAAGTGGCGTTTACTATGACATATCAACGTCAGAGTAAATGCTTATATGCCTGCTTTGACCCATTCGGTTATCTACTTGGATTGAGGGAGAATGGTATAGGAAATATAGGTAACTAACGCTGTGTTGTAAGGTCAATATAAAGAAACATGTATGCCTGATCTTAAGCTTCTAGGTTAAGTTTTCTAGTCAACGGGAGGGTGTTACGTATAAAGACTCCGAGCCCGTGCAGATGCTTGTCAGAGTCTTTATGGCAAAGTGGGAGGTATCGTGGCATATCAAAACGATTTTAGGAAGTTGAAGAGTTTAGATTAGTTTCATTGAGTGCTAGGATATCTGGGAAGTTAACAAAGAGAAATGATTCTACATTATCGAGGTTAGTTCTAATCCCTCAGATATTTGTGAAGTAGAGCCTAAGGGAGGAGGAAACTTGGTTGTTTTTGAGGGCGTCTGGTTTGATCATTCTACTATTATTTCTAATTTAATTTATATTACTGTTAGATAGAGTGGATTGACAAAGTTGAATGTCAGAAAACAAAGTTCACATGAGTAAACTCTCAGTCAAATCATTATCTATAAAGGAAAGCCCACCAGAGATAAGTGCAGAATAATATTTCATTCGTGAGATGCCACTGAAGTCATCTTGATATTATACAAATGATAGAGCAGCCACTCTTAGCGCTACCTAAAAGTTAGTGCTCTAATACTACCAGTTGGAAACAGCAACCAGAAAGCTGTCAAACCTGTACCCCTAACCTATCAGATAAAACTGACCCAGACTAGTCATGTGAAACTAAGTGACAAGCAAGTCTCCCCAATTTGCCTAGATAAAGAGAAAGATGGGTTATTTCACGGTGTTCATTGTCCTAGTCAGGAAACAAGACCAACCACTAATAGACAAAGAAAAAGTGCAAAACCGGGCGATAGGCGATAATCAATTGTAGGTATGCAAACCGGATATTTTTGTTCGAGTTTCCAGCTCAAGGAAAGTTGTCGAGCAGAGATAAGGAGGGCTCCTTTCCAACAGTGGTTCGGTACCAAAACGTCAGAAGCCAGGACACAGGGCGTTTACATGAGTATTTTCCTTCCCCTATATGAATGAGCTGACCAGATCTATCGGTGCATCTCACCGAGTTAAGTAATCCAGCACCTTGGTACTGTATCAGATATTTTTATGCATCTGCGTGGATATGAACAACAAAAAACTTATATATATATATATATATATATATATATATATATATATATATATATATATATATATATATATATATGTTTTTATCTACATAAATATACGTTCCCATTTTTTTCGGGAGTCGTCAGTGTAGAGATGATTATTAATACCGGTCGCAAGACTCGAACATCCCGGAACACCAGTCCTGTTTTTAACTGAAATTCCGACGCTCAAGTGAACACGGCCACTATAAAGAACATGGTAAATCAACGAGAGATTAAACCTATTACAGGCAGCCGTCGTTCAACTGCTGAAGGGACATGCATTAAAGATACGATGACGGCTGTGTTAATACTACTCACTACAGTGTCCAGCCTAGATTTAGAGGCGACATGTATAATATATATATATATATATATATATATATATATATATATATATATATATATATATATATATATATATATATAATAAGTAAGAAACTAAAAGTAAACTTTTATTAGAAATAACCTATAGTGAAATGGTAAAAGCTCTATCTCGTATATTGATCTCGTATATATATATATATATATATATATATATATATATATATATATATAAACATTAATTTTTAAATAGATAATATTAAATTATTCTTACCTACCTACGCTAGCGTTTCGAGCTTTCGCTCTCATCAGTGCAGGGATGATAATCTCAGACGGTCGCACGGTTCGGACCCCTGCCATAGAATAAATCTAGACTCCATAAGCAAGCGCTGTAACCATTAGGGACATTATCACATTAAAGAAGGGAATTAAAGTTCTATTTATGCTAAGGGCGGCATATCAAGAAAGACTGACTAAAGATTCTACAAACGTTGTAGGAATATGTCTTATAGATACGTGTCAGTCTATTTGTAACTTCCCCGAACAGGCCTCAACTTTAATCTTATTAAAGGGCTTATGAAAATATTAATTTTTGAATAAATAATAATAAATTATTTTTACCTACATGCGCTAGCCTTTTGAGCTTTCACTCTCATCAGTGCAGAGATGATACTCTCGGACGGGCAACTCAACCTTCACATTTTTGGCTAATCTTTTTCTTTCCCCATCGGACAAAAGGAAATACATAAACAAGATACAAAACAAGGCTCGATCAGCGTAGATATTGAAATCCCACAGAATTACGACGACAATATAACAAAGACTGGTAGTATCGTGATATACTATTGGGGCGTTCAAGGCTAGTGGTAATGATGCTTCATCTCTGAAACCATGCTTGAAATCAGATCCATAATCTGATGAAGGTTTTGTTGGAAGCAATGCTGCTATACAAGCAACAGCCATAATATAAACATTTTATATCATATATATTAAGTATCTACTTATAATAAATTTTCGTAACTTTTCCTGGAAATTCAGAACATACGTTTCTTTCTCAATATATATTATCAGTACAACAAAAATGTTTAAGACAATCAATAATAAAGAATTAAAAGGAATTGTTGCACTCGTAGAAATATTGTAATGTGCCAGCACGTCTTTAAGTGGCATGCCTGAAGGAATGAGAGAGAGAGAAATTACTAATTGAAAAATGTTACCGTTTCCAAAAATGACTAACTGAGAACTGCCATTGTGTTTACATAATAACTAATTGAAAAATATTACTGGTTTCCAAAAATGACTAACTGAGAACTGCCATTATGTTTACATAATTACTAATTGAAAAATGTTACTGGTTTCCAAAAATGACTAACTGAGAACTGCCATTATGTTTACATAATAACTAATTGAAAAATGTTACTGGTTTTCTAAAAATGACTAACTGAGAACTGCCATTTTAATTACATAACTACTAATTAAAAAATGTTACTGATTTCCAAAAATAACTTTTCTCCAGGTTTTTGGGGATTGTTCCTAGTGCTCCTACGATTATTGATATTATACTAACTTTCTTCATGCTCTATATTCGTTTCAGTTCTCTGGCTAGTTCTGCGTATTTACTTCGTTTTTCCGTGTCTTTGATCTTCACTCTGTTGTCTGCTGGAACTGCGAAGTCTATGATTTTACAAGATATTTCCTTCTTGTCGATTATAATAACATCAGGTATCTTTGCTTCTATGAATTTATCTGTTTGTATATCCATATCCCAGAGAAGTTTGTGTTTTTCGTTTTCCAGTACTCTTTCTTGTTTATGTTTGTACCATTTGTCTGCATATTCGAAATTCAATTGTTTGCACAGTTCCCAGTGTATTACTTTCCCAAAACAGTCATGTCTGTTCTTGTATTCTTTTTGGGCAAGTTTGCTACATTCACTTATTATATGATTTACTATTTCGTCCCTTTGTCCATACAGTCTGTATTTACTTTTACCTGAGTTTTATCTATTTTAGCTTTGTTCGTTGGGACGGTGTCTCTTGCTGCGGTGATCAGCCTTTCTGTGTTCTGGTTTATGTATTTCTCCAACACTTTTTTAGTGTCGTCTACACAGTCTTCCATACTTACCAGTTCTCTTCCCTCTTCGTTTCTCTTCACGTAGAGTCTGTCTGTATCGTCTTTTGGATGTAGTGCGTTGTGCATGGTCATTAATTTTCTAGCTTTCTGGTCAAGGTGCCTGAGTTCTTCTTTAGTCCAGCTTATGAATGGTCCAGAATATCTTAGTGATACTGTCTAGGTATTTATTCCTTTGATTAGGTTTCTGCTATATAATTTTGTTTCTAAGAGCTTTCTTGTTCTTCTTAGGTATTCTTTTCCAATCTTCTCTTTCATTTCTGTTGATTTGATTGTGTCTGCTTCCAAAACTCCCAAATATTTATAGCTGTCTTGTTCACCTAGCGCCCTCATTTGCTCTTAGTTGGGTAGTTCCATGCCCTCAGTCGTCTCCAGCTTTCCCTTTTTAATCTCCAGCAATGTACACTGTTCTATTTTAAATTCCATTTGAATGTCCTGAGTGAAGATTCTGGCTGTATTCATCAGCTTTTTCAGTTCCTTTTTGCTTGTTGCAAATAGCTTCAGGTCGTCCATGTACATTGTTCTCTGCCTGTGAACTTGTATCCGGCATCACATTTTCTGAGTATTTAGTTGAGTGGCATCATGGCTATGATAAACAGTAGTGCTGATAGGAGGTCTCCTTGGAAAATGCCTCTCTGTATTTTTTTATCTCCGTCAAGTGTAGTCCTTCAGCTGTCAGTTCTAATCTCCATGTTTCCATTGCTTTCTTGATGAGACTAATAATCCTGTCGGGTATCTTGTACATTTTTTAGCATTCAATTATCCATATTGGAGGGAGTCTGTCGTACGCTTTCTTGTAGTCAATCCATGCCATAGATATGTTCTTTTTCTTGTTTTTAACTTCTTTTAGGATCTTGTGATCTATGTATAACAGATCATGCGTCCCTCTTTTCCCTTTCTGGCATCCTTTTTGTTCCTCGGCAAGTAGCCCACGACTTTTCAGGGAATGGTAAATTTGTTCTCTCAGTTGTGCCGTTAGGATTTTCCACATTGTCGGTAAACAGGTTATTGGTCTGTAATTGCTTGGGATCGTTCCCTTCTTGGCGTCTTTTTGTATGAACGTTGTCCTGGTACGTGTGTTTTATGAATACATCCTCTCAGTTTCTGTGCTAGCCTTTCATGTCGGATCGTGAACTTTTTGAACCAGTACGCATGTATTACATCATGACCTGGTGCTTTCCAGTTTGCCATTTTCTTTAGTGTTGTCTTAATAGTTTCTTCATTAATTTCTGTTTCCGTCCTTTCTTCAATTTCTAGAAGTTTATCTTTCATGTCTTTCAGCAATTTCGCATTTTTGTTGTGATCTTCAGCCTTTTTCCATATCTTGCTCCAGAAATGTTTTGTTTATGTCGGGTCCGGTTGTTCTGTTGTTATTCTGTCTCCGTTTACGTTTTTGTAAAACTAGGTTTCATTGTTTTTAAAGGCCCTGTTCTGTTTGTACTGTTCCGATTTGTATCTGTATCGTCTCAATCTTCCTTCTTTTGCTGCTATCTTTTGTTTTAGTTCTTCATGTTTCTAATTTATTATTTCCTTGCTATTCGGATTTCTGTTCTTCCATCGTTTACTGTTCTCTTTCATCCTATTAACACTTTTAGCTTCCTTTTGAAGTTTGGTGATTTGGGGGTTCAGTCTGATCTCCCATCTAGATTTCATCTGCCCATTCTTTAAGCCAGTCTTCTTTTCCCTTTTTAGTTTCATACTTATTGATTTTGCCCCCGCATATATCAAGTTGTTTAGATCTGTGATAGTGTCTGTTGGGATGTACATGAGTACTCTGTTTACTTTCTCTGTTTGAAATTTTTAACTTCTTCCAGTCTTCGTTCCTTAGGGATGGAAGTTTTGTTTTGTTCTTGGACATTAATCGCTTGATGTTTTCCCCTTCTCTTGCTTCTTCCTCAGATAGTTCTATAGTTTCGTCGTCTTCGCCCTCTTCAGTTTCTGTGTTTATGTTTTTCCCGTCTTCTTCCTGTGAGTTTTCGTCAAGTGGTGTGTCTTGGTCTGTCACACTATTTATCCTTTGTTTAATTTCCGTTAATTCCATCTCCGAGAACCACCCTCTCTTGAGTATCTGTCTTGCTTGATCTGCTATCCTTTGTGCCGTTGTGTGGTAGTCAGTAGAAATGTTCCATAGATCTTTCATTCGTTTCCGATATCCTCTTTCTGTGGGGTAGTGGCTTTTGTAGTAGCATTCCAGTACCAGTCTGTTCTCTTTTGTGGTCAATTTCTTTGTATGGCTTTTTAGTCTGTTATTTCCCTTCTTGCTTTCTTGTGTTTGGTCAGTGTCCTTATATTATTTGGAATTTGATGGGTTACATACCTGTTGTTTGGGTGTGGTCTTGTTCCTGAAATTAAAGATGCCAACATTCGCAGGATGCGAACCGGGTCTACCATATTGACCATCGAGGAAGCTCATGCCCCTCATGACACTCAGATCTTTGTTCTGAGTCCAACGGCGTTTATTTGTATTTATCGATATTTATCATTGTTTGGTGTTAGTGGCAATACCAGGCCCAGGCTTAGTTTACCTGTGATCCTGTCACATGGATAGTGTTTCTCTCATTTTCATGAGGTTCAAAGTACACAATAACATATACGTGAAGACACATTTATGAAATAATAATAATAATAATAATAAATAAATTAATAAAATAAATAAAAAAATAAAAAAATAAAATTATATGTATATATGTTACCTAATTACATGTTTTCTAGAATACTCTTAAATAAAAAAAATAAAATAAAAAAGACGATCGATTCCCCTCCCATGTTTGTGTAATAAATTGATGCAAAGTTATCAAACGCTCGGTCGAAATTAAACAATAACGTTCACTTTTTTCTTTAACGTGACTACCTACTTTTTTGGGAGGGGGGATTTCAATTACATTCAACTCAAACAAAAAGCAAAAATATTATTTCCCGACCCCCGAAGTAAAATAAACGAAGCTTCTTATTAGTAAAAATTAAAATTCACAATAAATATAACATTTGTATATCTACCAAAAAGACGTCTTCAATCGAGACTTTAAAAACATATTATTATTATTATTATTATTATTATTATTATTATTATTATTATTATTATTATTATTATTATTATTATTATTATTATTATTATTATTATTGTTGTTGTTGTTATTATTTTTATTGTTGTAATTGTTACTATTACTATTACTATTATTATTATTTTTTTATTGTTGTTGTTATTATTATTTTTATTGTTGTTGTTGTTACTATTACTATTACTATTATTACAATTACTATTACTATTATTATTATTATTATTATTATTATTATTATTATTATTAGTAGTAGTAGTAGTAGTAGTAGTATTACTACTGTTACACAACCCTTGAAAAGGGGTGTGGCACCAAAGGGGGGATTTGTTGCATAATGCTTGTGAATTAAATCTTCTCGTAACCGAAAACAATACGAAAAGTCTATGAGAAGATTATGAAAGCGTTTGCAACCTTTTTTTAACACTATCTGCAAGGCACTTCTATAGGCATTTTTAACAGGCACTTTTAATACCCATTTTCCTTAGGGCGATTTTAAGCCTTCAAACTGTCAACCTATTTTCAACAATTCTCGTTAAAACATCTGCTCTTTAAACATTTCAAATTACGCACTTTAAACATAATTCTCTTTTATATTCTTTTCTTACTAAACATTGTTCATTAACCATTCCACATTAAACATTAACAACTTTAAACATTGTTCGTTAAGCATATCAAATAAAGCATAGTGCACTTTTCCTTCCTGTTATTTTAGTTCTTTCAGTTTTACAGATTAGAACCCTGAAATGTTATGCCCCAAAAAGTTACCTTACAGATTTCTGCCTCCGCTGGTCGTGAGTTTGCTGGCACACTCATCTCCGTCGCTGGCTCGTGATAGCAGTGGTGTACCTGTCTTGTGGTCAAATTCTATTTTCATGGACGGAGACAAAAACATTCGAAGACTTTTTGAGAGAGTTTTCTATCGGTTTATTTTACACTTCAGTCGGAGAGATCTCCATTCGTCGGTTCGTTCATTCAAACTCTATCTTTCTTTCATACTGATTTGTGGAAATGTGACGGATGCAATCTGCTATTTTCTTGTCCCGCCGTTTGGATCTTATTCTGTGTCTTAGCCCATATCTGGCAGATGTCACCCGACTCTGTCCATTACAGAGCTCAGTTTATGGACGTCTGTCCTCTTCGTGCCTCCGCGGTGAACTGTCTCGCAAGCTAATTTCTCACTAGGGATCTGTGACGTCAGAGCCCTTTGACCCTTCAACGAATATCATAACATAACTCAATAACGCTTTTGTGTATAACCTTTTTGATCCGAACGTTTCCTCTGGGCCAGCATACATTCAGTAAGTTATGATTCACTATGAGACATGCCTGTTTGTCCTAAATCACATATTCACTTAATTTGTACTGAATCCTATTTCTTTCACCCAGTTCATATTTCATACTAGCTACTTTACCCGTTTTCAAAATACAGTGCCCGTCCTAATGTAACACTACTACTATTATTATTATTATTATTATTATTATTATTATTATTATTATTATTATTATTATTATTATTATTATTATTATTATTATTATTATTATTGTCATGGTTTGTCTCTATTTTAACTGATACTACGTGGTTTTTACATAGCTTTCCTTTCAATTATGTTGGCCGAACTTATTCTGCAAGAATGAGTGTTTGATCATGAAAAAATGATAAAAATGATCTGTAAATCCGAACAATGTGTGCTGAGTTGAACCTCAAAAGGTCGGTCATGTCAAGTAGGCTTTGAAGTGGAGTGAGTGAATGTGGGGAGCGATAAAGCGTAAAGGGAAAGAGGAAGAAATATAGAGGCACAAGTAATGATGAGATGGTGTGTTTGTGTATGGAAGAGAGAGAGAGAGAGAGAGAGAGAGAGAGAGAGAGAGAGAGAGAGAGAGAGAGGATAAAATAATGTATTTTGCCATCATAAACTCATAATGATATGCAAAAAATGAAGTAAGAGAAATGGAAAAGTGGAGATGAGTGAAATCGGTAAATGATATAGACGAAGTACGGGAGAGTGAACGAGAGTGTGTGTGTGTGTGTGTGAGAGAGAGAGAGAGAAAAAGAGAGAGAAAGAGACAGAGAAAGGTACACGAACAGAATGAGTGTTTCAAGGTTTGTTGTTTATGTTTTATGGTATATCAAGCCCTCTTAGGCTATTTAAAAGAATAAATCAAATTCTTTGATAAAAAATGTGATACAAAAGTAAAAGTACAGACGCCAGAAACCCCCTAACCGCAGCTAGGAGCCCAGCCCAACGCATTTGACTACGTATGACGCTGCCAGACACGCTAGCCAGCATTCCATAGCGTGAGATATATTAATGTTTAAGATCCCCATAAAGCATGCTTAGGAGAATATTTCCAGGGCTTTAATATGTCTACGGTATGTGGTGATTTTCCCCGGGAATAGAACATAAACGTTTCTGTGTAGCTTACTTGTCATAAGTATATTTTCATACTACTACCAAGCTCGCGTATCAACACTGATTAAGTAAATGCTGAAAAAAAAAATGTAATATATATTATTTTATAATACTATAAGTGTTTATACATTAATAGTATGGGGTTTAATACATATCTAAATAAATAAATGCGAAAGTTTTTTTCTACCTTTCCTAAATATATTAAATATATTAAGATCAAAACAGGTTATGTTTATTTAATTCTATGATACAACATAACATGTTGTAATACCGTATAGTAATCAGAAAATGTCCACAAACAGCTTTAAGTATTCCAAATTTGCATATTTATTTTTACACAGTTTCTAAAAAACATTCTGTAATATAAATTTGTAATTTGCATTGTCATATTTTTTATTAACAATAGTAAAACTTATGATGTCGTTCGGATGTTGAGAACAATTACTACACTTTAATCTTAGCTAAAAAACCAAGGAACTATCAAAATACTAAAAATGTTTTAAATGAATGAAAATAAAATGATTTAATCTATTTTGTAATATCTTTTTATGAGGGTTGGTGGGTAGTGTAGTATCGGTTCTGTTGTCATAAGACCGCCCTCCTAGGAATTACTTTCTTGTTTTTTTAAGGGGGTGGTGGCAATCATACAAGGTATTACATCTTCGTTTGAATAGTGTGGTTATGTAATATTTGTTCTGTTGACATCAGACCATCTTCTCCTTTTGGGGTGGTGGTGGGGGTGGTGTTGTATCTTTTCTGATATTATACTCAGAGGCATTGTCTTCTCTTTTTATGGGTGGACCCTCCCAGCTATTAACCCCTTTATTTTTGAGGAGGTATTGTAGCATCTGTTCTGTTGTCATTATAACACCCTACCAGGTATTACCTCCTGTTTTGGGAGGTAGTGTAGTATATGTTCGTTCATCATGATGCCATCACCCCAGGTATAACCACCTATTTTTTTTTTTGGAGGGGGGGGTAAATTCTTCCATGCTTTACCTTTCCTTTAGGGGGGTAGTGTAGTATATTTTCATTTGTCATGATACATTCCTCCCGGCATTTCTTCTTCTTTTTTGAGGTTTGGCAGTATAGTATATGTTCGTTTCTAACGATATCATCACTCCAGGATTACTTTATCTCTTGTTTTTGGAGGGGGAGCAGTAGTGTACTATCTATTCTGTTGTCATGATATCATCCTCACAGACAGTAACTCATCCTTTATATTATATAATCCTCAGAACAGTTTTGAACCACTTTTATGTTGACTTACAAAGATAAACTTAATATATAATGATACTAAACATTACGTGCATAATTCTTATTCTGATTTGGATCAAAATCCATTACATGATTTTGATTCATAAAATTTTTTTAAAATTTAAGGCTTAAGCTTAAAGAGTCTTAAGAATAAATTGATATTCAAGGAATTTTGATTAATTAGTGTCTAATGAATATAGATCAAATTTAATGCAAACAAAAATGCAAATAGGTGGCTGTAGCCTGTTATGTCACCCTTAAAACTCTTTAAAATATCCCAAAGAAATTGAAATTTGTGTGATATTTATTAATTGATGTATAATACCTATTGATTAAATTTCACACAAATCAGAAGTATCTGAATTTTTATGAAGGGTTAGAATCACCTTTTGCTCTCTTTGCATTAAACTAAATTAAACTAGATGTATCCCATATTAGTCACCTTAACGCATGGCAGCTGTGATCAAAGAATTACAATTTGATCCTTCACTCAGATGGTATTTGGGAATAATGAAATGCGGGAGAAAAAGAGAGAAAGTAAAGTAAAAGAGAAATTTGAAATTTGGAAAGTCACGTGGTCAGACTTGAGACCGTTTAAATAAGATTAAATAAATATACTTATTGATGGTAAGGGGGAAAAGAAAGGAAAGAAGAGAGAAAGGAGGAGAAAGCGGAAATAATTGTAACTAAAGTCTGGACGTATCAAAATGTCAGGTTTACATCTATGTCTACAGGAAAGCATATTTCAAATATATGTCAGGTGAACGTTTGTGTCTGGGTTTAAAAATGTCTTCTTGTTAGGTTATTTTTTAATTTTTAATTTAATTTTTTCTTTACTCCGCTGTTTTATTTGTTATTTCCAAAATTGATTTCTGTTATAAGTTTACTCATTTTAGTAATTTTTGTTCTATTAATTTTTTGAGTCAATGACGGCTGGGAATCAGGCGATATAAGAATTTTGATAATTATAATAATTTGAATAAATCAAATAACAAAACTAATTTAAACATTACTAAAGTTTACTAACGTGATGTAATGATAGTTTTCGCATAATAATAATAATAATAATAATAATAATAATAATAATAATAATAATAATAATAATAATAATAATAATAAAAAAAATAATGATAATGATAACAAAACTACTACCAACAATGATGATGATAATAATAATAATTATAATAATAATTATAATAATAACAACAATAATAATAATATCGATAATAATAATAATTATACAAAGATTAAATATGTTTTCTAGGCAACAGGGTAAGAAATGTGGGCATAATATTTATTTTTTTGTAAAATAGCCCCCAAAGAAACAAAAATAAACATTAAAATTTAAAACTAATACTATATTTATTGCTTATACCTGTCTTAGGTACTCTACTAAAACACACACACACACACACACACACACACACACACACACACACACACACACACACACACATATATATATATATATATAAAAGATATTTTAATAAATAAATATTTTTTCACCATGTATTCATATATATATATATATATATATTAATAAAATTGATATGTAAGCCATTAACAATGCGAGATTAATTTATTTATATATATATATATATATATATATATATATATATATATATATATATTACATTGATCTTATATTTCGGAATAAATTCTATCTTCAGAGGTGACCAGTTATTGAGTCATTTAGAAAAAAAAATTATTATCAAAAACAAGAATAACCAAACTTATTTCTTCGTTACTTGATAAAACGCCTCTCCGAGCTGGTGGTGTTGGCGGCCATGATTCAAATTCCGGTGTCGGACGAAGAGCCTGGCTAGCTCCTGTAGGTTAGGTAGTATTGGTTGGTCGTCCATTTAAAGCATTGTTGGATATGTTAATAAAATTGATATTTAAGCCATTAACAATGTGAGATTAATTTATATATATATATATATATATATATATATATATATATATATATATATATATATATATATATATATATATTACATTAATCTTATATTTCGGAATAAATTCCATTTTCAGAGGTGACCAGTTATTGAGTCATTTTTTTTTTTTATTAAAAACAAGAATAACCAAACTTATTTCTTTGTTACTTGATAAAAACGCCTCTCCGAGCTGGTGGTGTTGGCGGCCATGATTCAAATTCCGGTGTCGAACAATACTACTTATATATATATTTTTTTCTGTACCGTAACAATCATTTAACATTGTAGTTCCAGATACTTCCCGGCCTTTGATCAGGGATAAAGGTGAAAAATGTTCTAGATCGCCGGTTTTATTTTTATTTCCATCCAAATTGTTCCATTTTGGGGAACGAGATACCACATTCAATAAACTATTTTTTCATCGTAGGGAGAAAGATACCTAACAATAGTTCACAGTTGTAGTAGCTATATAGATAAAGGGAGAGCTAGATAAAAGGATGAAGAAAATGAGAAAGAGAGGCTGAGAGAGCTAGAAGGGATAAATAGAGAGTTAGATAGAAGTTGACAATTCAACGAAATTGAAATGAGCAGATACTACTTTGCTTTAAAATTGTTTTAACATTAAAAAAAAGATTAAAAACAAACTTCAAAGAAAATAAAACTTGCAGACGGATGCCCCTGAGCCATTCACTTGAAACACGCGTTCCTAAAAGTCCCACTCCTAAAATTCATAAAACATGGACGTCTTTGTTGTTCATTTATCGCTTATACTTACTTCTTCCTTCTTCCTGATGTCTTCGTCACAAATCCAGATGCAGGCTGATATATACACTCCTCAAATACCGTGTGTGCAACTGTGCACGTATCTTCACACGTGCATGACATCACGTTCGATTGTAAACATACTGGTTGGAAAAGAAAGAAAACAACACACGAATGCAACACGTAAATACAACACAAAAGCAAAGAGACATGCTTCAAAACTTTTCACGACTTGCAAGGTGACATAACTATTTATCTCTCTCTTCCCTCTCTCTCAATCTTTACCAAAGCAAGAAATAAATATGTATACCTAATATATAAAATTGAGTCAGTCGGATTGTCGAAGCTAAACAGAGATAACTTATCTAATGCCAAATCAATATTTTATTCTAAATACCCAATCAGTTACAGAAATCGTCATGGGTTTAAAAATTCAGAAACGCAACATTGCTGTTCAAATCGATTTAATCGATAAAACATCCTTATAAGTAAATACATTTTGTTCATTCCACTTATCATTTCCAACTCTTCTAATATTCTTCATCATTCAACCCACCCATATCATTAACTCTTTTTCCCGAGTAGTTTTTAGCTTTGATAAGTGGTGATTCGTTAATAAATGTATGCGGCCGGATATTTCTTTAGATAACATAAGTTTCCAGATATTCACCGTTTACGTTTAGTGTATAATCAACAGAGATGGCTATTCAATGAAATCACTGCTTTTGTTGAACTTGGCAAAAAATGATGGCGTCAAAATTCACCTAGTACCTAGTTATTCATATATTTTATTTCTTTTACAAACACACATCAATTACCATAAAGATAGATAATGTATTTGAAATTAGACATTTTAACAATAACTGTTTATGCATGGGGATACAATTACCATTCTCACCTACATTGACATCACAGAAATAAATTCTCGTTAAACTAGACAAGTAGTAAACAGAAATGCCTATACTCCGTTGCACTGTATCGGTCAATTTGAATGAGAATAAAACCGCATTTCTAAACTTATGAAATTTATAAAAGGAGAAAAAACTCGAACACACGAAAATAAATTTAAAGTCCGACTACCGAATTGTATTAACAATTCTAAAAAAAATCCTACTCTCGTTAATTGTGTAACCCAACACAAAACGCCAATTCAATTTCTTTCTCTTTTTCTCGCTCGACGTATCGTAATGTTATCGTCACCTACGGGGAGGAAAGTTTCTACCCTTTTTATTTCAATGAGAATTCGCCCATGCAAAACAATGGTGATTTGCATAAATGGACTTGATCTCGCACAGAAAGAACAAGATTCTATCTTGTAATCGTGACGCTCTGGGTTCAATCCCTGATAAACGATACACGGTTCGACCCTCACTCTTTTATCTTGATACACGGCGTGGACCTGCATGATAGCTGCTACATTCTTTCTATTAAATTATTTAAATCCAGTTCTTTAAGAATAAAGCCACATTTGTAACCTTATAAAATTTGATAAGTACTATTATTTAAATGAATTAAAACCATTGGATAAACTTATTCGCTGTTGATCTGGCAGTTCGGTGCATTTAAGCATTCTATTTCTAAACATAGAATATTCTGTGCGAATTATAACAATTTATATATTTTCATATTTATTTTCTTCATTATATTTTAAAACACAACAAAACTAAGCGTTTTTTTCTCGTTCATACGCTAAAATACGAGCACGTCGTCGAATGATATTTTTTACATAATTGTTTGCTTAAGATTTAAACAAATACCGCGCACAAACTTTTAAATCAAATGTGTTTTTTGATTTTCTTGCGTAACGTCTTTTTTATCCTGTTACATGTAACATATTTCTTCTCATCTCCCCTAACATAACAATCCATAAACCTCTCGAGCAATGCCGATTAGTTAAAATGTCTAAAAGCGAAACTACGCTGAAACGAAATTATCCAGCTCCCACAAAAAGATGAAACACACAAATAGGCAATTAAACTCCAGGTTTTAACATATTATTTATAAATTTATGACTTAAAAAGAAGATGGTACAGTAGATTTAATAATAATAATAATAATAATAATAATAATAATAATAATATTAATAATATTAATAATAATAATAATAATAATAATAATATTAATAATATTAATAATAATAATAATAATAATAATAATAATTTGATATAAAAAATGCCAGACTAAAAAGAAATGCAAAACAAAGTATAAACACTCTCCATCAAAAATTACCAAATAAGTATGCTTCGTCAGTGTTCATACTCTCTATTTATCTGGATATATTACTGGAATATGATATAAAATCATTGAATGACGTCATTAATTTCACGTTTCATATGAGATGATCATTTCTGGTTACCTAAAAAGAACAAAAAAACACCCACCGTTGACAGTTTATTATAAAGTTGAGAATTTCTTTCCAAATTTATATTAGGCGGTGAGGTAAGCAGGGGGGGGTGTCTGACTTGTATTTGCTTTCTCGCTTTCCTCCAGCACTTTAAATGGGTTCGCTTGGAGGCTAGAAAAGGGTACGTGTTTTACTTTTCTGTGACTGCATTAAAGTAAATATATATATATATATATATATATATATATATATATATATATATATATATATATATATATATATATATATATATATATATATATATATATGAGTTTAAAAAAATAATCTGCAACGTGCACGCAGTATTATTTGTTTACTGTTTATAGGTTAAACCGAAAGTCAAAGAAACAGGTGTCGACCTAAATGTGTCCTTTTCGTATTTTCTAGTTCTGGGGTACCTGAAATTTAGTTTATCAAAAATGAAACGCGGATGGTGAATTTAAAGTTTATGTAATGTTTAACTCATATTTTGTTAGCTCTTTTTCGTCTTATCCTTCTGGGATCTCTTGTTTTAGTTATAATACTCAAGCCACATCTTACATTAAATGTAACTGCATGTAGCATACAAATGTAGAATGGAATCAGGTGAGATAGCGATGAAAATAATAACCCTGTTAACAATAATAACAATAACAATTATATACACACTAATAGAGGGACTCGACATAGTCAAGGTAACAATAATAGCATCGGCACTAATAATAATACGTTTATTTACATTGGATCCACGGCAAACCTAATTAAATTAAAGAATATTGGAGCATAAACACACATTTTAAGATTAATGTTAATCTTTCATCATTATCAAAGCATATCTAGGAATGTAAGAGAACATTTTCCGTAAGACATTAAAAAGGGGTCATAATAAGAAAAGCAATGACTTAAAAGCCTAAAGTAGATTTTGTCACTTTTACTTAGAAGACGCGCTAGCTTTTTGGTGCTAATGAGTCAACGCTTATCAAGGCCCAAAAGCCACTCGATGATAAGTGTTATTATGGAGGAGCTATTATGAAAATTCCAGTAGCTTCTTTCCAAGAATTGCAGGCTTATGGAACTCTCTTTTCTAATACCTATAGCCTTAGTCTTTTCAAGACTAAGACCAATAGGCATCTCCTGTCTTTGCGATAATTATATTTCATTCTTGTTAGCTCTTTACATCAAGTGGCTTCATGCCTTTTATAGAGTCATTTCCATAAAAAAGAACTACACACATAACCTTTTAAACGAAAGAGATGAAATCGTCTCCAACTGTATATATACGAAATAGTACAGATACAACGATATAAATAGCCTATACTAAAAACATTAAAACTGACCATTTAAATAAAAGCACTGAGTACCTAACGAAATTATACGTAAGCAATGATATTTTTCGTAATTTTTTATAGCATAACCATTTAACAATAAAGTTACACAAATACTTGTTTCTGCGTACTATTTGTGGGTTTGAAGGCTTGGGACCATGGACGACTGAGGAGAACCGGAATATTGGAAAAGAGCGACCCGCATCATGATATTTAGCGCCGGATTAAAATTATTAGCTGTAGTCAGTTCTCCTAGAGACTGAATAAGAAAGGTGCGGCAAGTGCCATGGAAACCAATGCAGACCTGGCGAGAGAGATGAGTGGCAGAATTACGACAATGAAGAAAGCGCTAACCGATTTTCGCTACTCTTCACACAAGAGTCGCCAAGGTCCAAGAGTACAGTTTTACGAAAACAAACCAGCTATTAAACTAGGTAAAATGAACAGTCGAGCAGGTATGTCTTGTTCTTTCACAGCACCAGTTGCACAACGCACAATACAGCAGTGGCCAACCTATAGTCTACGCGAAGTCCAGAGTGTCATAAAGACATAGTTCCGACAATCTGTGATAGACTTTGGGTATGTGTTTCAGCGTAT
>OY744523.1:24426973-24429473 GCA_963556195.1 Sepiola atlantica | reverse complement strand
ACGTTGACCATGTTCTTCGATGTGAGGGACAGTGTCCGCAGTGAGTTTTTGCCACTAGACCAGACAAGCAACCAGAAAGATTACAAAGAGACTCTACGGCGTTTGCTTTGTTCGATGGACGAGAAGAGATGAGAGCTGTGACAACACAAATTGTGGCTCCTACATTACTACACTATACTTACTCCCAACGTCTTGAGCATCTGGCAGTTCCTGACCAAAAAAAAACAAACATTACCGTACGGGTACATCCTTTAAAATTTTATTATATTATTGAATCACTATCTATCAAGGATAAAAGCTACTCGACACTAAGAGTTAAGGAGATGAGCGGATTGCCATTTGAATGATGAAGAATATTATGAGAGAACCGAAAACGATGAATGGAATTTGATTACTTATGAGGATGTTTTATGTAGGAAGGCCTCCCGAGCTCTGACAAAATGATCAACTCCTAGGGAAGCAGACTTTCGCCCACACATAGAAAATATGATTTGTTTTGAAGGCATGAGGTCACCAAGAGAGCCGTAATAAACCCCTGACGAATGCTTCCAGAACTGATAATATTAAAATACTAGCTGAAGTATTTGTCAATGTCGGCTTTCTAAACTTTTCTTCAATTTTATATCACTGATTTAAACATTTAGAATATCTATTGAATATTTTCTATTCGATGTAAGGATCTTTTTACCTCTCTGAAATGTTATATTACGTAAAGTAAATAAAGAAACAAATAGAAAATGATATCAAGTAAAAATATATTAGTGAACAATAAAAAAAAGGTTAAGTGTTTTCCCTTCAAAGCAAACAATACTTCAAATAAGCTTTGACGTGAAAAGTAGTGGTTCAGAAAATGTATTTCGAATATTATTTTTACGTATTTTGATTTTGAATAATGATTTTTGAAAAAAGGTTCAAGATTTCTGATATAAATAAAGACATCGTATGTTAAGTGCTGATTCAAATCTACATCTTAGATGTGACCACTTTGCTTTATCCTTTACTTGTGATGTTACAACTTTGCTTTATATATATATATATATATATATATATATATATATATATATATATATATATATTTTTTTTTTTGATAAAAGAGCACTCTTCGAAAATGTCATAGAATTCGCCACTCTCCTCTCTAATATCTCGGAAGACGAAATAAACATAATCAAAAAATGTCGAACCACAGTACTAATAAATAACAAAGAACAATGGACAAAGAAAGACCATTTCTCTTCATTCGATGTATCTATGGGCTCTCTTGTTGCTGCCGAGGTAACAGACTTGGTTGGCCTATACTTACTATACAACCTAACAAAAGATCTTGAAGTCGATTCAATCGGCCTCTACAGAGATGATGGCCTAATGTACGTTAAAAACACAAACGGACAAAAATGTGAACAAACCAAAAAAATAATATCCAAAGAAATGAAACGAATAGGCCTAAAGGCTGAAATAACATCAAATGTTAAACAGGTCAATTTCCTCGATATTACCTTCAACCTCAATAGAGATACTTATGAGCCCTATGCTAAAGATAATTCCTACCCCCTTTATGTCAACCCACTATCTAACCACCCTAGATCTGTAAGTAAACACATCCCAGAATCAATTAGTAGAAGGATTAGCAACAACTCCTCCAATATAGATATCTTCAATAAACATAAGAACTTTTATAATAAAGCACTAAAGGAGAGTGGATACAAAAATACCAAAATAGAGTATATTCCAACTACACAAAATAACCCTAATAGGAACAAAAATAGAAATAGGAAAATTATCTGGTATACACCTCCATTTAACAACTCAACTAAAACCAAAATAGGGAATAAATTCCTGAACTTAATAAACACTCATTTCCCCAATAACAGCATACTCCATAAACTTTTCAATAAGAATACACTAAAACTCAGCTATTGTTGTGGTGACAACTTAGAAAAAATCATAAAAAAGCACAACATGAAAATACTAAACACCCCAGTAACCTCAAATACTAAAAGAACATGCAACTGTAATAACAAATCAAACTGCCCCCTAAATCAAAAGTGCCTATCAACCCAAGTGGTCTATGAGGCATCTATCTCCTCAACTGAAAACCCATCCCAGACTAACTATTATATTGGTCTGGCAGGCAACAACTTCAAGGAAAGATTCTACAACCATAAACTCTCCTTCAACAACCCAGACCATCCTGGCCAAACCGAACTTTCTACACTACCACAAAATAAAAAACAAAAAAGAAACTCCCATAATAAAGTGGAAAATCTTGAAAAAATCCAGCACCTGCAAATCAATAAACTCTCCATGTAGATTATGCTTAAATGAAAAACTGGAAATTATCCGCTTTAAGGACAAAAACAAACTCTTAAATAGAAAACAAGAGACATCTATCAACTGTAAACATAGTAGACTCTACCTCCTTAGCAACCCACATACCCCACCTTAACCCCACACCAACCCTACTTAACTTCAAAATAAAATTAACAGTTTTTTTGTTTTTTTA